>PVJI01011601.1:0-55322 GCA_004026765.1 Micronycteris hirsuta | reverse complement strand
TCTGATGAGGGTCTGGAGGTAAAAGGGCTGATGAAGTGGGGCAGATGGAGTCTAGGCCTCTCTGCATCTGACACTCTGGTGCTTTGGGTAGGCTCTGTCTCCTGGCTGCCCAGCTGCAGCCCTGCCTGTTTCCTGAGTGACCAAGGCGAGCCTGTGAGGTTCAGGGTAGGAGTCTGAGATCTCTGCTTTCTAAAGATACATGGGCTGTTTCGCCTGAAGCAGTCAAGGTCCCGAGTCCACATTTTGGCTGCTTCTCCTGCCCAGCTCCCTAAATCTAAAGTTACTTCCCTAGGAGCAAGAGAACAGACAGAATGAGCTCAGGCTGTCATGAGCTTTGGCTCTTGGTGCCGTTGCCTCTGATTAGATTTGGGAAACACCGTTCACAGTTAACAGGTAAGAGGGTGAATTTCCTTCAGGTTAAGAGTCTGGGTGCCAGACTTCCAGTCAAGATGGTGTCATAGGCAGACACAGCTTGCCTCCTCTCACAACCATATCAAAATTACAACTAAAATGTTGAACAACCATTACTCAGAACCATCAGAAATCGAGTTGAATGGAAGTCTGACAACTACAGAATTAAAGAAACCATGTCCATCCAGATTGGTGGAGGGGTGCAGATGTGAAACAGGTTAATCCCACACTCAAGTGTGGTGGATAAAAATTCAGGAAGGATATCTCAGGAGCTAGGAGGCCCAGCCCCACACCAGGCTTCCCAACCTGGGTTCCAGTGCCAGGAAGATAACTCCCCACAACTTCTGGCTTCAAAAATCAGCAGGGATTGGGTCAGTGGAAGAAACTGCTGGAGTCACAAGCAGTTCTTCTTAAAGAACCCACACATGAACTTACTCAGACTCACTTCCTCTGAGCTCCAGCACTGGGGTAGCAGGTTGAAAGGCACCAGTGGCATACAGGGAGGAACAGAAGTGTCTGGCATCAAGGTGAGCAGAGGCCATCATCCCTTTTCTAAACCCTCCCTGCACAGAGCCGGCAGGCTGGTGCCATGTCTGAGATGCCGTCAACCTGGCTAATACTGGCTAACACAGCTTGGAGATCCCCAGAGACTCTACCCCACCCAACTTATGGGCTACCCCAAGCTGCTTTTCCATATGAATGGCTAGTCCTGGCTCATGCTTCACAATTTCCTAAATGCTTTCAAACAAGCAACAGCCAGACTCAGTGAGCCTCCTGCCCCCATACTTCTTTTTAAGTGGCCGCAAGCCCAGCACTAGCAGTAGCCAGCCTAGATTCACAGCTTGTTTTGCCTGGGAATCTCCAAGCCCACTACAAGTAGCAGCCATCTCAGATTGCTTTATAGTTCATGCAGGTTGTCACTGGGAAAAACACATATCTATCAATAATTGAATCTAAAAAACAAACTAAGCAAACAAGAAGAATAGAGATAGAATTACAGATACAGAGAGCATTTTGATGATTGCCAGATGGGAGGGGGGTGTGGGGGACTGGGTGAAGAAGTAAGGGGGTTGAGAAGTACAAATAGGTAGTTACAGAATAGCTATGGGGATGTAAAGTACCGTGTAGGAAATGGAGCAGCCAAAGAACCTATCTGCGTGACCCATGGACATGAACAGTGCTGTGGGATTACCTAAGGGAGTGGGGGATGCTGAATGGAAGGGGGCAAAGGAGAAAAATTTGGACAGATCTAATAGCATAATTAATAAAATATAATTAAAAACAGAAACACAACAAAAAGGTCTGGATGCCCCCCCATTCTGTTGCAAATGGGAAAGCAGAGGCTACAGAGAGTAAATGATCTGTTCAAGATCATAGTAAATTAGTGAATTAATATGTAGTGAGTTAATGACAAATCCAAAATAATTAAATATTACTTTGTTCTTTCTCCAGGCCTCTATCTATCTATCTATCTATCTATCTATCTATCTATCTATCTGTCATCTATCCAACTATCTACATAGCCAAACCTGTGTTTAATTATTAAAAAATAGAAGAGGTGTTTTGAATAATGGTCATAATGTTATGTTGCTTCAGAATCATATATTTGAAACAGGCTATGCTCATTCTATCCTCCAAATCTTTACTTAAGTTTTTCCCTTGCCTGGACTATCATCTCTCTTTCATTTCCTGCCTTTTCCATTTTCTACCCTAACATATTTAGCCATTATTCAAGGTCCAGCAGTTCAGTTCACTTTGGACTTCCTGGGGTCTCTGAGACCATTTATGTGGCCTTTTAGTACACTTTGTAATGGAACACAAAGGTTTGGTTTATCTTCTCAGTAGATAGCAAAGATTAGGTTTCAGTCTCTTGTGTCTACTATACACCCCTTCTACTAAGGCTGTGTCTCAATTAAGTGCTCAGAAAATCCAGATTAAAATCCAGTTGATAAGCAGTAGATATAGTACAAGACAGTCAAGCAGCCAGCCACATAGTTGTAGCTGTATATTTTTGTTGAAATCACATTAAAATTACTTAAGATGTCGAGTGTAGGCCTTACATCCAGTCTGAGGTCACCTATGTTTTTTAAAACCCCCTAAGGTCTCTCCCAGCAGCCCCCTTGCTAGTAAATGTGGCCATCCCTATTCTAGTCATTAAAGACATTACAAAACAAGAGGAAAATACTGCAAATTTTGCTTCCACTTCCACATGAGAAAAATGTCTGCAACCTCCACTTACTGTTTCTCTGGTTCTAGTGCAGGCATTGCCCTTTCTTCTAGTCAGCCCAACCTCCTTTATAACAGTCCCTCAGCCCAGTCTGTCCATAAATGTCTCCCACCCTTCCTTCTCCTTTGCATCCTCCCACTCAAACTTCCGTCAGCAACTGCCAGTAATAGGAACTCCGAGAACCCAAGTAGGGATTTTCCAGACACTTTACCTTTTCCTCACTGTTAAAAAAATGTGTTTTTCTCCCTTGAAATGATTGGATTCCTCTTGCCCTCAGTAGCAATAGGTGGATGAGGCACTAGTCCTAAGCAGACCAAAGAGGGGCACAGCCAGAGCAAAATCTAGCCACCCCTGTTTCTGAAAAACCTAGTGTGTGTAAACTGTAATCATCTTCTAAGGCCCTTTCTATACAATTACCCAGAGTATTTACTTCCCTCTCTGCTCCTTTTATTCTTGGTAACCAGGGCTGCTGGACCACTGCTTGACTCATTATTGTCCTCCCTGATTCTCTTATTCATGACGTCTGAGGTAGAAAATTTGTAGCTTGAACTGGGACATGATCTAAAAGAAGTTCTTCATTTGCTCTGTGTCTCTGTCACTCCCCTCTCTCAGTGGAGACCTACAATGCACAGAGTGGAAACTTTTCCTAAGGTTTCACAGGTCCTTTTTTTTGTCATATCACTTGATGTAGTCTGTTTCTTTCTGTACCTCAAGACTCTTCCTGCCAAACCCTGACCACCTCCTGGCCTCTTATTGGGGTAAATGCCAGATATCCAGCAGATTTTATAGCTCATAGGCCACATGAGGGAAGGTAAACATCTATTTATATAATGCCATGCCCATAAACAACCTAAGATTCATGGACCTTTTAGCACTGGCAGGGCCAACCTTAGTAGCTTTATCCAACATTTTTGGTGGGAGGCGGGGACTTGCTGTCACTCACCTGTGAGTGTGAAGCTAAGATACACGGAATCTGAGCTTCAGGCTCTGAACAAATGACTTGGGGTATTTTCTAAGTTTAGTTTTAGCACCGGTATTGTGTTGTTAAGATAACAGGACATTTCCATATCCATTGCCTCATTTCATCCTCATGTGACAACCTGTTGAGATAAATATTCTTATCCTTGCCCTGGCTGGTGTGGCTCAGTTCGTTGGAGCATTGTTCCATAATAAAAAGGTTGCAGGTTCAATTCCCAGTCCAGGCACATATGGGAGGCAGCCAATTGATGCTTCTTTCACATCGATATTTCTTTTTCTCCCTTCTTCCATCTTTAAAAGCAATGAAAAAGTGTCCTTGGGTGAGGATAAAAATTTTTTAATAAATATTTTTATCCCCATTTTTGTATGTAAAAAATAGTAAAGCATGATAATAACATTAATGACTGACATTCATCAAGCATTTGTCATGTTTTAAGCACTATGTATATGTTAACTCCTATTTTCCTTACAACAACCTCATGACCTAGATATTACAATTATCATAATTTTAACGATTGGGAAACTGAGGCCCAGAAAATATAAGGGACTCTCCCAAGGTCACAGGGCCAGTAAGTGGTGGTGCGTTATTTTGAACATAGGCAGCCTGGCTCCAGAGCCCAAGTGTGTAAACATGATGCTATTCAGACTTAAAAGATTGAAAAGTCAACTCATTCACTCAAAGCCACAAAAATTGTTAAATGATAGATACTAGGTTAAGCATTAAGCTTTCTGATTCCAAACTGTGTGCTCTTTTCACTATGTATTCACTTATTTGCTCATCCAATAAACATTTACTAATCACTACTATGTGCTAAGCATTGTACTAGGCACTGGGCACAAAACTGCTGCCCATAAAGAACACACAGTCTTGTAGGGGAAATAGACAGGTAAACAAAAAGCAAAGGAGCATGATGATTCAGAGCATGGCTTTCATGCTTAATGTATCTGTGTTCAAATCACTAAATATTAGCAGTATGACCTGAACCTTGATATCCTCATTCATGAAATGAAGAGGATAATATCAGTACATGCCTAATATGATTGTCATGGTGAGAAATGAATGGATTAATACATGTAATAAACTCAGAAAGGTACCCAGCACATAAGTGTTATATGCTGTCATATTTAATTATTATTATTTTCTCTGTTCCATGATAGAGTGCAAATGACTAAGAGAAGGCCCTAAACCAGTATTTGAGGAAGAACTGGAGGATACCTGGATGGAGGCCTAAGAAGAGATGGGCAGGGGCCAAATCATGCAGGGCCTTGAGTGTCATGCACTATGCCAAGCTATGTAGCAGAATGGGATTGTAGCAGGGTATCTGAAGAGGTGCCTTATCAACCCCTGTATTTCTGTTATTTAAAGGAAGAACAGGTTGGATGATCAACCTGTACTTGTGGTCTAGTGTCCCCAGCATGCAACAAATCTTTCTTCCTTAGCTCAGGTCACAAGATTGAATAGCTGTGAGGGACCATATGAATTTCTGGTCTGTTTTGAAAGAAACTCAACCCTCTCTCAGTTGTTAGCAGCCTTCTGCTCTACCTGGAAAGAGCTACAGATCATCATGTCTGCATATAACCCCTATGGCCTCAGGCAGTGATCCAGGAGTAATCAGGATATTGGACAAGTTCCTTTGAAGCTGACTTCTGTAAAGTGAGAATTTGGGAATGGGGTGAGTGGTAAGAAAAGTTGTGTGACATTGCACTGGGCTGCCGAGTAGTTTTCTACGCTATATAACAAACTAGCACAAATTCAGCAGCTTACAACACCACACATTTATCTCACAATTTCTTTCATTGAAGTCCAGGCATAGCTTAGATGAGTCCTCTACTTAGGGTCTTGCAAAATCACAGCCGAAGTGTTGACCAGGGCTTGGTTCTCATCTGGTGGCTCCACTAAGGAACATTCTGCTTCACTACTCATGTGGTTGTTAGCAGGATTCAATTCCTTGTGGTTGTAGGATTCATGGCAGCTTGTTCTTCAAAGCCAGCAAGGGGAAAGAGAACAAGTCTACTAGCAAGATGGTATCATATAAAACATAGTGTAAACATGAGAATGACATCCCATCATCTTTGCCATATTCTATTGGTTAGGAGCAAGTCCTTACATTACACCCCTACTCAAGGGGAGGGGATTATGAAAGGACATGAATGCCAGGATGTGGTGACTGTGGTTGCCACCTTAAGGGTCTGTTTGCCACAGGCTCCAACTCAACTTTGTCTGATTCCAAATCCAAGGATTCTTCCACTGGATCACACTATTACCACTAGAAAAGCATGATATCCACTCCCAAATGTATTTACACCTATTTAAAGATGCATCTTTCAAACACAAAGTAGAGTAAATCTAAGAAGGCTGCCCTGCCCTTTAACCTGTGTGCTGGGCCACACAGCCTAGGGTCCAAACCATCTGATATATATGGACACGCACCCTATTTTCTTAACTTGGGAAAAACAATGCATCACTTTAAGGATAGAATGTTGTTTGGGGACAATTTTGTGTAAACTCTGAGCTTCTTATCATAAAAAACGTGTGCATGTCTTTTCATTTTAGGAGACTTCAGCTCTTATCCTGACAATGTCCAAATTACTTACAAAGGCAAAAGGAGCTGTGCTGTGTTTTGCTTCTTTTGCCTTTGTGGTTAGGTCCCATTAGTTTGATCCCATTAATGACTGTCAGAGAAGATGTGGCCTTGGAGGAAAAGGGTTAAAAGGGAGCTCCTTAAATTTCCCAGCCAGGACCAGAAAGCTGTCTATGGATGGCTTCTAAATTTTAAGCTTGCCTGCAAAGAAACCCTCTCCAGAGGCCTGTTCTTCATTGACAATAGGGGCTAGGGCTACCCAAACTATTCATTTCCTTTCACTCATTCAGTCAGTCATTCAACAAGTATTTATTTATTGAGCACTTCTTTGTATAAGACACCATTCTAGATACCAGCAATACTGAGATCACCATTCCTACACTAAAGAAGTTCACAGTGGAGTGAAGACTCAGGCAAGAAAACAAGTCCATAGAACTGCTTTAATGAAAATGTGTATTGAGTTTCTGGGATTCTGTCTGAAGGGGTAAGAAAAGAGATATGCTTACTCAAGATTGCAAACCCAAAGCTTCTGTACCAGGCAAATGGTTTGATTAACAGGTGAATGCAGGGAGTGGTGAAGATTATTCTAAACTGGAAGGCATTCTAATTTTAAAAATGTCAGCATACCATATGGTCCTAATAAAACATAGCCTGCAAGCTATCCATTTGTGGTCCCAGCTTACACAAAAGAGGTAGTGTTTGTGCTAAGACTTAAATGATAACAAAAAACACTTATATAGAGGTTACTGTGTACCAGGTACACTTGTAAACAATTTAAATGTATTGAATAATTTAATCTCCATAGCAAGTCTATTGGGTAGGTACTTTTATTAGCCTTATTTTATAGATGCGGAAATAGAAATCCAGAGAAGTTAGATAATTTTTCTGATGTCACACAGCTAATAACCAGAGCTAGAATTTAAACTCAGGCAGCCTGGCTTCGGAGCCTATGCTCTAAATTACCAGATTCACAGCTTCTGCTAAAAGATGATTAAGTGTTTGAAAGTTGGCAAGAGAGCATGCCATACAGAGGAAGCAGCATGTGCAAAGACGGAGCCTGGAGATTCTGAGAATTCCAGGGTCCACAAACAGCATAGTATTTTTGGAGTAGCAAGTGTATGGTTTAGGGTACTGGAAGAGGATAGGTTAAGCAAGGCAAGAAGATGGATAGGGAGAAATGAGGCTAGACAGAAAAGTCAACTAGGTACTTATGTGCCATGTAATGATTTTATTTATTCCTTGGATAGACATTCATTAAGCACTTGCTATGTGCCAAATGCTTATAAGGGATTATGCTGAATAATGAGATAGACCTAAGCACAAAATATTTGGGAAGGGTTTTCAAAGAAGGGGTATTGAATTCAGCATAAAGGAGTCTGGGAACAATTCCTAGGGAAAAATGATTGGATTGATCTAAGTCTTGAAAGATAAGAAGGGGTTGACTGGACAAAAGAGATGGGAGAGAACATTGCAAAAGAGAGAAAGCATTTCTGAACTTAGGGTAAAAATGACCTTCCTCCTTGTCTCAACTTTTCTTTTTCCTTCTAACTTCATACAGATTCACATGTCACAATGGGAAGTACAAATCCAGAGAAGAATAGGACTAAGAGATGCTCCATAGGATTTCTACATTCTGGCATACCTAATAGAGGAAAGAGGAATATTTTTGGAGTAAGAATAACTAAGTTTGGGCCCAGGCACTTTATCCACATTAGCTCCAATTGTCAATCATCTTGCAAGTTTTCTTTAACTCTTTAAGTATATTTTATTGATTATGCTATTACAGTTTTCCCAAGTTTTTTCTCCCCTTTATCCCCCTTCCATCCTGCACCCCTCAGCCCACCAGCCTTCCCCCCACCCTTACTTCAGGTCCATGGATTGTACATATAAGTTCTTTGGCTTCTCTGTTTCCTTACTATTTACTACACCCCCTGTCTATTTTGTACCTACCATTTATGCTTCTTATTCCCTGTACCTTGCCCCCTCATTCTTCCCCTCCTCCTCCCCACTGAAAATCCTCCATGTGATCTCCATTTCTCTGGTTCTGTTCCTGTTCGAGTTTTTTGCTCATTTTTTTTTGTTTTTTTTTTGTTTGTTTGTTTTTAGTTTCAGTTGTTGATAGTTGTGAGTTTGTTGTCATTTTATGGTTCATAGTTTTGATCATCTTCTATTTCTTAGATAAGTCCTTTTAACATTTCATATAATAAGGGCTTGGTGATGATGAACTCTTTTAACTTGACCTTATGTGGGAAGCACTTTATCTGCCCTTCCATTCTAAATGATAGCTTTGCTGGAGAGAGTAATCTTGGATGTAGGTCCTTGCCTTTCATGACTTTGAATACTTCTTTCCAGCTCCTTCTTGCCTGCAAGGTTTCTTTAGAGAAATCAGCTGACAGTCTTATGGACACTCCTTTGTAGGTAATTGTCTCCTTCTCTTCTGCTGCTTTTAAGATTCTCCATTTATCGTTAATCTTGGGTAACTTAATGATAATGTGCCTTGGTGTGTTCCTCCCTGGGTCCAATTTCTTTGGGACTTTCTGGGCTTCCTGGACTTCCTGAAAGTCTACTTCCTTTGCGAGATTGTGGAAGTTTTCCTTCAATATTTTTTCAAATAGGTTTTAATTTCTTGCTCCTGTTCTTCTCCTTCTGGCACCCCTATGATTCAGACATGATTGGGTATATTCAGGGCAGTATGGCCTTAGACTGGCACCCCTATGATTCAGATGTTAGAGCACTTAAAGTTGTCCCACAGCTTCCTAAGCCTCTCCTATTTTTTTTTTTTTTTGAATTCTTGTTTCTTCATTCTATTCTGGTTGGATGTTTATTTCTTCTTTTTGTTTCAAATCATTGATTTGACTCCTGGTTCCCTTCCCTTCACTGTTGATTCCCTGTATATTTTGCTTTATTGCATTTCGTGTAGCCTTCATTTATTCCTTTATTTTGCCACCAAGTTCAATCAGTTCTACGAGCATCCTGATTACCAGTGTTTTGAACTCTGCGTCAGACAGGTTGTCTATCTCTTCGTTGTTTAGCTCTTTTTCTGGGGTTTTGATCTGTTCTTTCATTTGGACCATATTTCTTTGTCTTGGCACACCTGTTATGTTGTGAGGGGGTGGAGCTTTAGGTATTCGTCAGGTTGGGGCAAACCTCTTTGCTGCATTGTGGCACTTTCTGTGGGGGAGGGGTCAGAGAAGGAACAATGCCACACGCTTGCTCTGCTCTAGCCCCACTTTCAAATGAACTCTCTAGTAAGACTGGGAGTTTCTCCTGCCATGGCAACCCCCTCAGTATTTTACAGCTAGCTTTGAGTCTTTAGTTTCCCTTCAGCTAACCCCACCTTGCCGACATGGTCCACTGCCTTGCCGAGCATCTTCTCCACTCGGCTGCCTGTTTTCTGTCTCCGTGCTTGCTACCTGTCTGGGTGAATGTTTCTGTAACTCCTTGGTTGTCAGAGTTGCATGTAGTTTGATTTTATGGCACTTCTGGTTGTTTATTGTTTTGAAATTGGTTGTTATCCTTCTTTTGTTGTGCAAGGAAGCACCGCGTTTCTACCTACACCTCCGTCTTGGCCAGAACTTCCAAGTTTTCTTTAATTTTTTACCCTCATTTTTAGATGAGGAAATGGAGTCTTGGAGATGTAATCTCACCTTCTTGAAATACCCTGTTAATATGAGGCACAATTTGCAGTTTGAACCAGTACTGTCTGAATCCAAAACCTGAGTTCTTTTTTTTTGTATTATTAGATTGCTTATTCCAATTTAATTTATAATACAATGGAAATTATAAAATGTATTCATGTCTTTATATTAAAAATGTGGCTTAAAATCTTTTTTAAAGATTTTATTTATTTATTTTTAGAAAGGAAAAGGGAGGGAGAGAGGGAGAGAAACATCACTGTGTGGTTGCCCCTTGCACATCCCCCACCATGGACCTGGCCTGCAAGCCAGGCATGTGCCCTGACTGGGAATCAAATTGGTGATCCTTTGGTTCACAGACCAGTGCTCAATCCACTGAGCCACACCAGCAGAGCTTAAAATCTTAATACAAACTATAAAACATGATAAATTTGCAGATCAAATTGGGCTAGTGGCTTTAAGTAACACGTTTTTAAAACAAGTTTTTTAACCACCACTTTCTACCTCCACACCAAGGATAACCTTTTAATTAGTGATCAGCCATGCTGTAATAGTAGGATAGTGCTAAGACTTGAGTAACAGAAAAATTGTAGAGCTTCTCCAGACCCAGATCAAGAACTTTTCTATGCCTTCTCATAGTGGCAAACAGCCACTATATCACCAAAAGTAAGAGTCATACCATTTTGCCACCCTTAATTTCTCTTACAAAATTTGTTTTTTTCTACCCCTTTTCTGTACATGAACAAGTTTATCTCCATCCAGGCTAACAACAGACTTACAGTTTCTGTCATCTGCAGTGGTTTCATCAAACTCTTCTCCCAGATGGAAACTAATTTCTCTGTTCTCTTTGAATGTGCTTTGAGTCCTGATCACCACTTCGTCCCCCTCCTGACCGATAATCACTGTTGGTTTAGTCACACTACCCACCTGCCTACTGACAAATCCAACACCTAGAGCTTTCATGTACTCATCAAACTTCTGACTGTCCGTCAGCTTCCAGGTAGCACAGAAAGCCTCCACCATCCTTGTCCTTTCCCATTAGCTGTGAAAACCCAAACTCTGAGTTTTCATATTCTCAATCTGAAAACCCTTTTTTCAACTGAAAGCATGCTTTCTCTTAGTAACAACACCTAAAAATCATTTATTGCAAGCTCAGTGCACAATTCTAAATAGATTCCCTCAACTTGTCATTCCTTTGACTCTTGGATTTCTCACTATAAAATGAGGCTTTACTATAAATTACTACTGTTCATTACTATTCACTTCCTTTCTACTTTCAGTAATATAGGGATATTAGACATTTTGCCCTTTTGAAGTTAATTGTGGCCTTTGACTCATTCTGACCAATGATATATGAGTAGAAATGATATGTATCACTTTGGGGTAGAAGCATTTAAGAGATAATAATTGATTATTTGTCTTCTCTTTCCCCTACTACTGGACAACATTTCAATTAGTAGTGCTTCTATTGGCCTGGGTTTCTGTGTGAACATAACATGAATAGACTCCTCCACTTACCAGCAATAAACATGTAGAATGAAGATACATCTTTTTTATTGGTTTAAGCCACTGAAATTCTGGGGTTCTTTGTTACCTCAGCATAACCTATAATATTCTGACCAGTACAGAGGCAAATGCTCTTGATCTCATAGATTTGTTGTAAAGATCAATTAAATAATTGGAGTGAAAGTGCTTTATAAACTCTAAGGCTGTGTTCCCATGCCATGTATTATTACTTGCCAAATGGTATATCTGAATGCAAGTCCTAATAATCTGTGTTCAAATGAAATTTCACTGTACAAACAAGATATTTTTAGATACTACATTGTATCTTTTTATATTATAGGTAGATATTTACTTATTAGCATAGAACTCTTGTGTGAGAGGCATCTCTTTAATTGATAGAAAACCAACTTGGAGATCTGAAGCTGATTTCTCAAGAATGATGGGTTACTGATAACCATCACAATAGGAGTGTGAAAATAATATTTAATTATTGATATTAGAACAGTTATTTAATAATCAAGAAAGGAAAATTTAGATTCACACCTTATATACAAAACAAACACAAGATAGATTAAAAAATAAACTATAAAAACTCAACCATAAGAAACTTTGAAAAAGGATTAGAGTTTCTTTTAAATGTTATTAGGGATAATTTTAACTTCCTTTTATTCAGTTTGTTTTTACCAGAGTTTTACTTGACTTTTTATTTTAGTTTTTAAAAATTACAAAGATAGGACTTCCGGCCAAGATGGAGGCATAGGTAGACACACCGTGCCTCCTCATACAACCAAAAGAGGACAAACAGCAATTTAAAAAACAAAAACATCAAGAACTGACAGATAATTGAACTGAGTGGAAGTCCAACAACAAAGGAGTTAAAGAAGACACGTTCATCCAGACCAGTAAGCTGGGAGGAGCCGGACAGAGAGTCCATGGCCAGACAGAGGTTTGTGGAGCGGTACTGGCAATGGTGCAGCTGCCTGGAGAGACTCACGGTGGGCACACTTGGCCAAAACACAGCTGGTGCACTCAGCGAAACCTGCGACTGGCCCACCCGGACCCAGTGGGGCCAAGAATGGTGGACTAGATGGTCCCTCATTCACACGCAGATAAACCAGAAGCAAAAGCTGAGGAGAAGAGCAGACTGTGCAACCCACTATCTCAGGGAAATAAAGCCTCAAACTACTACCTGAAAACACCTGTGGGGGTTGAGGCAGCAGTAGGAGGAACTCCCAGCCTCACAGGAGAGTTCATTGGACAGGCCCACAGGGACTTGGAACTATGCAAACCCACCCACCCACCCCGGAGCCAGCAAAGAAGGGCCCAACTTGCTTGTGGGTAGCGGGGGAAGTGAGGAGAGCAGAGCAAGCACCATTGTTTGTTCAGGCCCCACCCCCACAGGCAGCATCACAACACAACGACGTGGGTTATCCCACCCTGGTGAACACCTAAGGCTCTGCCCCTTAACATAACAGTTGCACCGAGAGAAAAAAATGGCCCAAATGAAAGAACAGATCAAAGCTCCAGAAAAAATACAACTAAGTGACAAAGAGATAGCCAACCGATCAGATGCACAGTTCAAAACACTGGTAATCAGGATGCTCACAGGATTGGTTGAAATTTGGTTGCAATTAGATGAACAAATGAAAGATATGCTAAAGGAAATGAGGGGAAATGTGCAGGGAATCAATAGGGATGAGAAGGAAACTGGGACTCAAATCAATGGAGTGGATCAGAAGGAAGAAAAAAACATTCAACCAGAAAAGAATGAAAAAACAAGAATTCAAAAAAATGAGGAGAGGCCTAGGAACCTCTAGGACATCGTTAAACATCCCAACATCCAAGTCATAGGGGTGCCAGAAGGAGAAGAGGAAGACCAAGGGATTGAAAACTTATTTGAACAAATAATGAAGAAGAACTTCCCCAAGCTGGTGAAGGAAATAGATTTTCAGGAAATCCAGGAAGCTCACAGAGTCCCAAAGAAGTTGGACCCAAAGAGGGACACACCAAGGCACATCATAATGACATTGCCCAAGATTAAAAATAAGGAGAGAATCTTAGGAACAGCAAGAGAAAAGGAGACAATCACCTACAAAGGAAATCACCCATAAGACTGTCAGTTGATTTCTCAAAAGGGACCTTTCAGGCAAGAAGGGGCGGGAAAGAAGTATACCAAGTCATGAAAGGCAAGAACCTACACCCAAGAATACTCTATCTAGCTAAACTTTCATTTAGAATGGAAGGGCAGATAAAGTGCTTCTCAGATAAGGTCAAGTTCAAGGAGTTCATCGTCATCCAGGATTTATTATATGAAATGTTAAAGGGATTTATATAAGGCATGGAGGGATATCAACAGGGGAGTGGGAGGAGAAGAGAGGGGAAAAAGGTACGGAGCATAAGTAGCATAAAGGGTAGGTAGAAAACAGACAGGGGGAGGTTAAGAATAGTATAGGAAATATAGAAGCCAAAAAACGTATGTGTATGACCCATGGACAAAAACTAAAGGGTGGGGAATGTGTCAGGTGGAGGGGAATAAAGGGAAGGGGAATGGGACAACTCTAATAGCATAACTAATAAAATATATTTTACAAAATTACAAAGATAGAGCTCAGTAAAATTCACTATATATTTAAGGAACATGTATAAAGAACACATGGACAAAGCCAGAGGGGGTAGGTTCAAGGGTGGGAGGCAGGGATGCGTGGGACAGGGGGGCTGAGGTGGGGTGAAAATGGAGACAACTATACTTGAACAATAATAAAATAAATAAATAAATAAATTTTACTATATATTTTAAATCTTCTATAGAGATAGGAAAAAACTAAAAAGTAATAAATACTTAAGGAAATATGTACATGGAATACGATAGAAAATCATTAATACTTTCATGTGTAGAGATATCAAGAATACAGTAGCAAAATAGACAAAGAACATGAAAATAATTCACAAAGGGAAATATAAAGAGTAAATAAACATATGGGGGAATTTCAAGGTCACTAGTAGCAAAGGAAATGTAAAGTGAAATAATAAATAGGAAGCATTTGACACCTATGAAATCAGTCCATGATGGTTTGGTCTTTTTGGAAAGCATTGTAGCAAAATGAATCAGCAGCAATAAAAATACTTACATTCTCTGATTTGGTAATCTGATTCCTGAGTCAATCGTAAGAAGAAAATTCAATAGAAAAAAAACTATATGTATGAATATGCTTTATAAAGATTTTATTTATTTATTTTTAGAGAGGAGAAGGGAGGGAGAAGGAGAGAGAGAGAAACATCACTGTGTGGTTGCCTCTTGTGCACCCCCTACTGGGGGCCTGGCCTGCAACCCAGGCATGTGCCCTAACTGGGAATTGAACCACTAACCCTTTGGTTTTCAAGTTCAAGCTCAATCCGCTGAGCTACACCAGCCAGGGCAATATTTTTATAATAATAAGACTACAGAAAACATCTAAAACTCAACAATGGGGTAAAAGCTATGCAAATTTAAAATGAAAACTCTGTTCTCCAAGTCCATCCATACTGTTGCAAAAGGTAAAATTTTCTTCTTTTTTACAGACAAGTAGAATTCCATTGTGTGAATGTCCCATAGTTGTTTTATCCACTCAACTATTGATGGACACTTGGGCTGCTTCCATATCTTGGTGATTTTAAATAATGCTGCAATGAACATAGGGGTACTTATGTTCTTTTGAATTAGTGTGAAATAAGCCAGTCAGAGAAAGACGAATATCATATGATTTCACTAATATGTGGAATCTAATGAACAAACTGAACTAACAAGCAGAACAGAGACAGACTCATAGATGGAGAGCAAATGACAGCTATTGCGGGGGAGGTTAAGGGGTGGGAGGATTGAGCAGAAAGGAAAAAGGACTCATGAATACGGACAGCAGAGTGGTGATTGCAAGGGGCAGGGTGTGGATGGAGGTGGAAGAGGGTATAAGGGGGATAAATGGCAATGGAAAAAATACAATAGTATAAAGGACCCATAGAGAAAGCCAAAGGTGGGTAGGATTGAGGGTGGGAGGTAGGCGTTTGTGGGGAGGGGGGAGGGTTGTAGGGGGAAAGTGGAGACAATTGTGCTTGAACAACAATTTAAAAAATTTTTTAAGTTTTTTTTAAAAGTAACACTGCCTCTACCTTTGGCTGTCTACTAACATTCTGATGGATAGAAGTAAGCAGAATTTTAACTTCCAATGGATTCTCAGTCCTACACTCTACCATGAAACTAGGCCTAAATAAAAGGTTTTATACAAACCTAAAAAAAGATTAAATAAAGAATAAAATACAATGAAATGAAAAATATGTTAGAGGTGATTATTAAGGCACAGGAAAGACAGTCAATTATCAAAGTTCACCAAACTCAGTAAGTGGTAAAGGTAGGACTTGAACCCAAGGAATACAGCAATCAGGGTATATGAGTATCTTAGTCTGCTCAGTGTACCATAACAAAATATCATAGACAGGGTGGCTAAATCAACAGAATTTATTTTCTCACAATTCTAGACACTGGCTGGAAAGTCAAAGACCAAAGTTCTGGCAGAGTTCAGTTTATGGTGAGAGCTCTCCTCCTGACTTGCAGACAATTGCTTTCTCACTGTGTCCTCACATAGTCATGACTCCACCCTTATGACCTCATTTAGCCTTAATCGCCTCCTTGAAGATCCTATCTGCAATACAGTAACATTGGGAATTAGGGCTTCCACATATGAATTGGGGGTGGGGCACGAAATTCAGTCCATAGCATTCTGACCCTGGCCTACAAAAATTCACGTCCCTATTGCATACAAAATACATTCATTTCATCCCAACAGCCCCAAAAGTCTTAATTCATTCCAGCAGCACCCTAAAGTCTAAAGTCTAAAGTCCAAAGCCTCATCTACACACAATCTAAATCAGGTATGGGTGAGACTCAAAGCTATAATGGATCCTGAGGAAAAGTTCCTCTCTACCTGTGAACATGTGAAACCAGACAAGTTATGTGCTTCCAAAATACAATGTTGGGAAAGGATGGGATAGCCATTCCCATTCCAAAAAGGAGAAATAGGAAAGAAGGAAGGAGTGAAAAGTCCTAAGCAAGTCCAAGACCTTGCGGGGCAAATTCCATTACATATTAAGTCTCTAGAATAATCCTCTTTGGCTCAATGCCCACCTTCTTGGCCCACAGAGGTGGCAATCCCAATCCCAAGACTCCAGTCAGCTCTGTCCCCACAGCTCCAGTCAAGGGTCATGTGACTTGTTGAAATTGAAAATACAGCCTCATTCTGAAACTGAGGAGACAGCCCTGGTGATTTCTGAATCACCATCAGGGTCCTCCTACCTTTTTTTGAAGAATAATGCATGTTTGTAGCTGAAGAGCTCTATGGTTCGCCCCAATGGGATACAAGAAGTCTGATGGCCTTCCTTGATTTAGTCTTATTTTTTGTCTTCTAATCCCATCTGGCAGTGCTTCTGTTGGTATTATAAGCCCATCTCTATTCCTAGCTTCTGCTGAGATGGCTGATCAAGCTTATGAGTCACACACATGATCTCCTTATCAAATGTTTGTCCAGCCACACCCTTAGTGTTCTTTTCAGAACAAGCTTTCTCTCTCTCTCTCTCTTTTTCAATATAGATAGGCTGAGAATTTTCCCAATTACCAAGTTCTGGTTCTTTTCTGCCTAATAAATCCTTCTTAAATCCATCTCTCTCCTCTCACATTTTACTGTAAAAAGTAAAGAGGACCCAAGCTGCATCTTCAATACTTTGCTTAGAAATTTTCTCTGCTAAATATCCAATGTCATCACCCTCATTTCTACCTTTAACAAAATGCTAACATGCAATTCAATAAATTTCATTGCCACTTTATAACAAGGATTGCCTCCCTACCAGTTTCCAATAATCTAATCTTCATTTTTGTGTGAGATTTCACCAAAATCACCTTTAACGTCCATATTTCTAGAATACACCTTAAAACTTTTTTGTTCTCTGCCCATTACCCAATCCAAAGCCACTTCCACATTTTTAGGCTATTTGTTACATTAGAATCCTACTTCTAGGTACCAAAATCTGTATTAATTATAATTCTCCAGAGAAATAGAATCAACAAGATATATATGTGTAACATATATTATATAATATTACAGATACTGTATTTTTATATGAAAAAATTCATTATAAGGAACTGGCTCACATGATTATGGAAATTGCTAAGTCCCAAGATCTGCAGTTGGCAAGCTGGAGGCCCAGGAGAACTGATGTGCATAGTTCCAATCCTACTCCTAAAGTCTGAGAACCAGGAGACCCAAAAGTGTAATTTCTAGACTGAGAGCTCCTAGGATCATGACCTAAAAAGTGTTTATTTTTCAATTCAAATCCAAAGGCAGGGAAAGACTTATGTTCCAGCTCAAAAGCCAGGCAGGAAGTTCCCTCTCATTCATGGAAAGGTCAAAATCAGTCCTCCAATGGATTGGATGAGGCCCACCAACATTAGGGAGGGCAATCTGCTTAACTCAGTCTATTACCTCAAATACACCCAGAATAATTTTTGGCCAAATGTCTGGGCACCCTGTGGCCCAGTCAAGTTGATATAAATTTTTTTTAAAGATTTTATTTATTTTATTTTCAGAGAGAGGAGAAGAGAGGGAGAAAGAGCAATGTATGGTTGCCTCTCACGGGGACCTGGCCCGCAACCCAGGCATGTGCCCCAACTGGGAATCGAACCGGGACCCTCTGGTTCCCAGCCCGCGCTCAATCCACTGAGCTACACCAGCCGGGAAGTTGATATAAAATTAACCCATTAACCATGAGTTTAACCATGGGCTTATGAAGGACCTATATTGGCCCTTTGTACAATTTTATTAATTATATTGATGTTTACTTTTACAAGTGCATTTTATGGATCCTAAAAATTATTATTAGGACTTGTATTGAAATCGATGTTGTACAATTCAGCCTCCACACTACTGCCAGGGAAAACTTCTTTAGGTACAAATGAGATACCATTCCTCTCTTGATTAAAATATTTTGATAGTAATTGAAGAACAATAAAAAATTTTAAAAAATATTTTCATAGTTTCCCAAGCTCTCTAAACTCTTCAGCAGGGACACTAGGCATTTCATGATCCAATTTCTGCCAATCAATCTTCTCCTCCTGCCCCACCTCTCTGACTGTACTCTAGTCATCTTTAATAACTTTCATTTCCCAAAAGCATGTGCCCTCCCTTTATCCCATGCTTTTGCTAATGCTATCCCTCTGCTTGGAATATTATGTTGATTTTCCTGTGCCAGATAAACTCGTATACTCATTGCTGTTGCCTTCTTTATGAAGCTTTCCTTAACCCTGCAGTCTAGGTTAGGGCTATTCTTCTATGTCCTAGAGCTTCCTATTCTTAAATCTATTCTGACACTCATCTCCTCTATATGATTATTTCCTTTTTAGTTGTTTGGCTTCCATACTGGCCTGCATATATCATGAGATTACAGTTGTATACCCAGTGCCCAGCACACTGTGCGTCAATACATTCGTTAAAGAAATGAGTTGTTACAGTAATAATGAAATGTATAAAGAGGTTATTGTAATAATTCAGAGGAGAGATAATGGGAACCAGACTTATAGTGGTGGCAATGGGAATGGCAAAGAGGGAACAGGTTTAAGATACTTTTGAGAGGTAGATTCAATAGGATAAGGGGACCAAATATAAAGGCTGAAGGAGAGAGAAGAGTCAAGGGTGACTAGATTTCTTAGAAGAGAAAGTGGTATTGGTAATAATAGAAGGAAATACATGGGTGGACAACTGGCTTGGGAAAGTAGATAGGACAAGAGTAGCAGGTGACAATAGAAATCCAGGTATAAATGTCCAACTGACAATTAGAAATACTAACTGGAACTTGAGATTAAGATAAGGAGGACAAAATCACTCAGAGAAAGTAGCAGATGCTCTGGAAATGTGGTATCCAAGAAATAGTCTTCAGAAAGAGAAGAGAGTTGGGGAGAAAAATCATAAGAAACATTTGCTCTGAGTGGGCCAGAGGAAAAATGGAGCCTTAAGAGGCAAAGAGATAGCTGTCAGAAAAGTAATAAGAGAACCTGATATGTGTTGGTTCATGGAAGCCTGGGGCTTTGGGAGTGAAGAGTTTCCAAGTGGAAGAAATCAGGAACATTAAAGGGCCATGAAAGAGAAGGACAGATATTTAAATTATGTCGAGGTTGTTGAAACACCTGAGATAATAGTACAAGTTGAATGGCAGGAGCAAGAGTCAGCGCACAATTATGAATTATGGAACCGGAAGTTCGATGGTGAAAAGAGGGAAAGAGATAGAAATACATCTCCAGAGAGTAGAAAGATTGAGAGAAAAACATGTTTAATATGACTACTTGTAGCTTTTCACAAAGATGATGCCCAAAGCAAAGAAGGAAGCCCCTGCCTCTCCCAAAGCTGGAGCCAAAGAAAAGGCTTTGAAGGCAAAGAAAGAAGTGCTGAAAGGCATCCATAGCCACTCAAAAAAAGAAGATCCACATGCCACCCACCTTCTGACAACTGAAAACACTACAGCTCCAAAAGCAGCCTAAATAACCTCGGAAGAGTGTCCCCAGGAGAAACAAGCTTGGCTGCTATGCCATCATCAAGTTCCCCCACTGAGTTTCTCCTACTGAGTCAGCCACAAAGAAGATAGAAGACAGCAATACACTTGTGTTCATTGTGGATGTCAATGACAACAAGCACCAGATCAAACAGGCTGTGAGGAAGCTCTATGACATGGATGTGAAGAAGCTCTATGACACTGACATGGCCAAGGTTAACATGCTGATCAGGCCTGATGGAGAAAAGAAGGTATATGTTTATCTGACTCCTGACTATGATGCTTTGGATGTTACTAACAAAATTGGGATCATCTAAACTGAATTCAGCTGGCTAATTGTAAATATAAAAATTTTACACTCTAAAAAAATATGACTAGTTGTAGAGTCCCTTACATAAGTAATTGAGCAATTTAAAAATCACCCAATTGGCCCTGGCTGGTGTAGCTCAGTGGATTGAGTGCGGGCTGGGAACCAAAGGGTCCCGGTTCGATTCCCAGTCAGGGCACATGCCTGGGTTGCAGGCCAGGTCCCCAGTGAGGGCCATGTGAGAGGCAACCATACATTGCTGTTTCTCTCCCTCTCTTTCTCCCTCCCTTCCCCTCTCTCTAAAAATAAATAAATAAAATCTTTAAAAATAAATCACCTAATTGATGTCAGGGAAAATGTTATTTTTCAGTCATCTACAGCTCTGCTCACTCCTCAAAACCCTTACCAATCCTATAAAAATATTTGTGACATACAATGTTAACTCAGGTTCTCAACCTCTATCTTAGGTGGCTCAAAGTGAGGCCCTTCAACTGGGTCAATCAACCAAATTTCACTCTTGACAAAGAGATAGTTATGAATTCTTGTCACAATATCTACAAGTTAAATGCCAAACCATACTCCTTCTTATGCAAAACATCTTTCCGGAACACCTCTCTAGACCTTCTTCTCTGTCTAATCTCTCTGTCTCTCTGTCCCTCCCTCCTCCTCCCTTCCTCCCCATCTCCCTCTCTCTCAATTTTTACCCTCCTTTCCCCTTCTCTATAGAGCATCCATACCTTCATAGTTTTTAAGTATTAATTAGTCTGTAAAACATCTCGATTTGATGATGAGAAAACAATTAGATTTGGGGAAACAGAGTGGCTTATACAATAGAACACAAGTGCAAAGTTGAGCCAGACAGGGTAAGAAGCTCAGATTTTATGGTTTCACAGGCCCCATTATAGCACCTGCTTACATGTTACCTCCAAACTCCACTTACCTATGTAAAGTACCCAGATAATAATTCCTGGCTACAATTGCATTCATCCATCCAATGGACGGATATAGATGGGATCCTCCCCTTTACATAACTTCTGTAAGATTTGAGTCCTTAGCCAAATCCTTTCTGCTCAATCCAGACCTCAGAATTATAAAATCCTTGTCCCTCAGAATAATATTCACCTACTACTCCACCATTTCCACAAATAGGAGAAATTAATTGGCATTGATTGACTACCTCTTAGGTACAAGGCATTAAATTCTCATAGGGATAAAGTTTACAGTACTAATTTTACAGGTAGGGAAACAGGCTCAGTGAGGGACTTCTCCAAGGTCATGTACCTAACAAGTTGGCAAATGTGGAATTTGTACAAAGTTCACTCACTTCTATGTGACCTTTAACCAGGCCCATAATGTTCATTTGTATCTTGTGTTTTTCCAAGCTTTATATTTTTGTAATATTTATTTTTTAATTATGGTTGCCATACAATATTTGTTATTATTTTAAGTATATTTTATTGATTATGCTATTACAGTTTTCCCAATTTTCCCCATTTACTCCACTCTGCCCTGCCCCCCCAATCCTCGAGCATTCCACCCCCACTTAGTTAATGTCCATGGGTTGTACATATAAGTTCTTTGACTTCTCTGTTTCCTATACCATTTTTTATCTCTCCCCATCTATTTTATGCCTACCAATTATGCTTCTTCTTCCCTGTACCTTCCCCCCATTCCTCCCTTCCTTCTTCCTATTGAAATCCCTCCATGTGATATCCATTTCTCTGATTTTTTTCTTGTTCTAGTTGTTTGCTTAGTTTTCATTTTCATTGGTTTTCTTTTTTTTTAGGTTCATTTGTTGATAGTTATGAGTTTGTTGTCATTTTACTGTTCAGTTTTGATCTTTTTCTTAGATAAGTCCCTTTAACATTTCATATAATGATGGCTTGCTGATGATGAACTCCTTTAACTTGACCTTATCTGGGAAGCACTTAATCTGCCCTTCCATTATAAATGAGAGCTTTGCTGGAGAGAGTAATCTTGGATGTAGGTCCTTGCCTTTCATGACTTTGAATATTTCTTTCCAGCCCCTTCTTGCCTGCAAGGTTTCTTTTGAGAAATCAGCTGATAGCCTAATGAGCACTCCTTTGTAGGTAACTCTCTCCTTTCCTCTTGCTGCTTTTAAGATTTTCTCTTTATCTTTGATCTTGGGTAACTTAATGATAATGTGCCATGGTGTGTTCCTCTTTGGGTTCAACTTCTTTGGAACTCTCTGGGCTTCTTGGGCTTCCTGGGCTTCCTGGAAGTCTATTTCCTTCACCAGATTGGGGAAGTTTTCCTTCATTATTTGTTCAAATAAGTTTTCAATTTCTTGCTGTTGTTCTTCTCCTTCTAGCACCCCTATAATTCAGATATTGGAACATTTCAAGTTGTCCTAGAGGTTCCAAAATCTCTCTTCATTTTTTGTGAATTCTCGTTTCTTCATTCTCTTCCGGTTGGGTGTTTATTTCTTCCTTTTGTTCCAAATAGTTGCTTTGAGTCCTGATTTTCTTCCTGTCACTGTTGGTTCCCTGAATATTTTGATTTATTTCATTTTGGGTATCTTTCATTTGTTTTTTCATTTTTCAACCAAGCTCAATCAGTTCTGTGAGCATTTTGATTACCAGGGCTTTAAACTCTCCATCAGATAGGTTGGCTATCTCCTTATCACTTAGCTCTCTTTCTGAAGTTTTGCTCTGTTCTTTCATTTGGGCCATATTTCTTTGTCTTGGCTCATATGTTAAGTTGTAAGGGGGCAGGGGCTTAGGTACTCACCAGGGTAGGGCAACCCTCTTTGCTGTGCTGTGGCACTGCCTGTGGGGGAGTGGCCAGAGAGGGAACAATGCAGCTTGCCTGCTCATCTCTAGCCCACTTTCCAATTAACTCTTGTGTGAAACCAAGAGTTTCTCCCACCATGGCACCTGCCATATTCCATAGTTAGCTCTGAGTCTCAGTTTCCTGTTTAGCCAGCCCTGGCCGCACAGTCTGCCGCCTTGCCGCAGGTTCTTACTGGTCTGGTTGTTCTGGTTGACTGTTTCTTTAATTCCTTGATTGTTGGAGTTCCATGCAGTTTGATTTTCTGGCACTTCTGGTTGTTTATTGGTTTTAGATTGGTTGGTGTCCTCCTTTTGGTTGTGCAAGGAAGCGAAGGGCTTCTACCTACATCTCCATCTTTGCCAGAACCCAACCAATATTTATTTAATTTTTAATTCTAAGCCTTGTCTTCTATCCAGTTCTCCAATGTCCTTTTTCCTCAAGGTACTAATAATATTGAGCAATGGAAGGAAGATAGGCTTAATAGTTAACAGGGAGCAAAGTATAGAAAAAAAGGACAATGGAGTTTGATTTTCTTACTTCCTACCTCCTGTTCTAGTCCAGGGCCTTGTAAAAGAGTAGAAATCTTTTCACCTGGAATGTTGTACTCCCAGACAGCCCAAAAGATATAAGCAGGCTGGATGGGTTTGATCTCCTATGGGCAGTCCTGAGAGTGGCCAGAAGAGGAGGTATCTTGGCCTATTCATCAGGTTTGTTACATCTGTAAGCCAGGTCTCTCCTGTCCATCCACAGTTACTATAAAAAAAACCTTGGATTTTCTGGGGCTATTTGTTGTACGGACTTGGCTCTGCTAGAGGATCCTAACCTACCAACCCCCACCTTTCTTCTCAAACCCAAAGGGCTCTACTGGAAATGGCGCAAACCCCCTGCTGTATTCCATTTAGTTTTCTACCTTGGGCATCTGGGATGGGAAGTGTGATTTTTAATCTGCCTTTAGCTCAACAACAGGATGATTAAAAATTGCCCAAAGTGTGTTTTAGGCTCTAATTTAATATTTTCTCTGCACTTGATTATATTTCAGATTGGCTTGTTTCTGCTCCAGTGCCATCACATCAGTTGTGGGCAAAGAGGTACTGTTGGCTGTTTACCACCGTGCCTCCTACTTGCAATTTCTCTCTCTGATCCCCTCTTTCCTTTTCAGCACTCCATCCTCCCTCAGAGACTTCTGGTAACACCAAGCCCTTACTCAGGGAAATAAAACTCTCAAGAGATAAGGTCCAGTGATAGGCTCACAGGAGTCATGGTTTAATGCAGTGAGGATCTCAATGATTCTCTAAAATCCTACCATGTGACTGTCCTCCAGTTTCCCCAAATAAATGCCTCAGTCATTACCATGTACAGCCATGTAGCCTCTTTCAAAAGTGGCCAAGAAAACTGAGGTAAATGCGTTCATTCACTGATTCACTTATTCATTTATTTAAGTTTTTATTAAGTACCTCAGCTGAAGGCATTCTAGACAAGGGGAACAGCTTAAGAAAAGGAGGGGAAAATTAAGGGAGAGTTTGTTGCTTCAAAAATTGTTAGTACTGAGACTTAAATGAAGTGTAGGATGTAAATGTGCATGTAAATATAGATGAGGTCTGAGAAATAGTTACAGGACAGGTCAGAAAGGTCCTTGCTTTTCATTCTTAGGAATTTGGGACTTTATCTTGAAGGTAGTAGAGAGCTGTTGAAATATGGTAAGCAAAATAGTGACATGATCAGATGTGTGTTTTTAAAAGATTACTCAAGTAGTCACATTTTGGACAATGTTGAGCAAAACTAAAGACTGTTTCAAGATATCATCCAAGTGAAAAACACAGCCTTTGCCTATAAGCATTACAGGAAAACCCCTCTTTCTTTAGGTGCCATCACAGAAACTAAAGTATCTTATTTTAAAGCAACTGAACAGAGTAATTGTGTCCAATCCAACAACATCTCAAGGGAAATTTGCTTTTGCTAACAGTAGACTCACGCATTATATCTACAGCCTGACCTTGACTAATTTATAGTTTTTAGATTATGAAAAATAGAGTCAATACATGATGCTTTCCCATCAGTACTTATACGTTTCACCCATTAAAAAAACTTCCTGGACTCCCCACACTCCTCTAGCTACCACTTTGTCTCTTTTCTCTCCTTTACAACCATACTTCTGAAAGGATTTTCTAGTCTGACTTTTTCTATTATTTCACCTCTTTATCACTCCCAAACCCAATGCAGTACAATTGGATTAGTGCTACCACTACCAAACAGTGCTCCATAAGGTTATCAATCACATTGATGCTAAAGCCAATGGTCAGTTGTTTGTTCTCATATTTTTTACTTCTGTGCCTAATAAAATACAGTTCATCATTTAACATTGATTTAACTCTTGAAACATTGTCTATCTTTATCTTTTGGTCTCAGCATCCTCCTGCTCTCCTTCTGCCTCCTTGGTCTTCTCACCTTTACTCAATCGTAAAATGTTACAATCACCTAAGCTTCAGTTTAGGCTTTCTCACTTTTTTTCACTCTGTACTTTCTCCTCTAGATAAACTCAACCACTCTCATATCTTCAATAATCATGTATATGCCAGCAACTTCAAGTTTTGTATTTCTAGGTTTCTCATCTGAACTTTAAAATAGCATATCCAATCATTTACATGACATGAATTTGAAATCACAATATCCAGAATCAATTTCATTATCTCTCTTCCTCTCCAAACATACTCTTTTTTCCAGTGCTTTGCAACTCAGTAACAAGGACCACCATTCCTCCAGGGGAGCACATCAGAATTCAATTATTTTTAATTCTTCCTCTCCCAAACACAAAATTATTTATATAGTCTAAATGACCACTGTATGATTTGACCCCTGCCAAAATCTCCAGCTTCATCTTATCTTCTCTGCCCATGCCAAACTTGCCTTCTTTCAATGCCTTGAGGACATCCGGGTCCCTTCCTTCTTTCCTTCCTTCCTTCCTTCCTTCCGTCCTTCTTTTTTTTTTTTTTTTTTTTGCCTCAGAGTCTTCATATTGGTGTCCTCTTCCCATAATATTCTTTTACAAAATCTTAACCTGGTGAACTGGTACTGAACCTTTATGTCTCCAATTGAATGTCACTTCCTTTGGTGGAAACTTTCTGGATCCATCTGATTAAATTAGATCTGCTATCCTATCTTAATCTCCTGTTGGGTTATGCTCCTAGGGAGACCCATAATTTTCCTTCATAGCACTCCATTACAATTTCAAATATTTATTTATTTTTGAGGTTATCTACATAAAGCCTTCCTCCCCTACTTGACTATAAACTCCACAAGGACAAGGACACTATTAGTATAGTGCTCTTCTGTGTTCCCAACACAGAACTGACACCTAGGAGGTAGTTAATAAATACTCATTCAGTGAGTATATATATGAATGAGAGAATGAATACAACTTTTTCTCAAAGAGCATATATTCCTCTATTAAAGAGGAAGGGCCTTCTGAGTTTGGGGCCTACTTCATGATCTGATGAGTAGATACTCTGAAAGATTGAGAACTGTCTTTGAGAACGCAGCAATATTCTCAACAAAGTTCCCAAACATTTTTACAATCAAGTCTCATGTTAGAACTGAATATTATCATCCCCTATTCTGTTTTTGCCCCAAGGCCTCTTCTTAGGATTTCCACCAGCTTTTCTTTAACCTGAAAAGAAACAAAAAGAAAAACACTATTAAAATATTCAATATATTTTCCTGAAAGTCTAAAGGATTTAAGGTCTGCTTAGAGATTTGGCTGATGTTTTTAGTTGTATTCAAGTTTATGCAAACAATTTATCTGGGGCTAATTTGATTGTTCACAAGTCTGCTTTCATCTTCAACTTTCCATTTCAGTGTGAGAGATGGAATTGGCTCTCCTTATGGCCCAAATGGAGAAGTAAAGCTCAGGACCTAACATAGGAAAGCAGAGACAAACAATCTGTGTTTTTAAACTTCATAATCTGGCTTCTAGGCCCATGGTGGCTTATGCTCTGGTATTTCCAGACATCTTGCCACAGTGGTAGGAAAAGGGAACACTACTTATGTACAATGAAGGAGAAACATCAACCTGTGCACTTTCTTCCTGACATCACAAATGAAAAGACAAAGGCATTTCTATCTCTATCTGACTCAGCAGGACAGTATCAAGGATTTGTTTAGAGAAAGTGACCATTCTAAAAAATCTCTTATAGCCCCCACTGTTGATCTCATGTGCTTGCCTTAGGTCCAAGTTCTAGGTCTTTTCCTTTTTCACACAAAACTCTGCATCTGCTTTTTAATTGAGATATAATTGACATATAACATTATATTAGTTTTAGATATACAATATAGTAATATGATATATGCATATATTATGAAATGAGCACCACAATAAATCTAGTTAACATCCATCACCACCATAGTTACAATATTTTTTGTGACGAGAACTTTTAAGATCTACTCTCTTAGCAACTTTCAAATATATAATATAGTATTATTAACTATAGTCACCATGCTGCACATTATATCCCCAGGACTTATTTAATTTATAGCAGGAATTTTGTACCTTTTGACCGCCTTTACCCACAGTGGCTTTTGAGACAAGGGAAGGGCTTGTAGATTTTCTGAGTCTTTGAAGAGGCCACTCTTAACTTTCTTCTCTTTTGTCCCAAGGATCCAGAATGTCTTCCTTGTAGTGAGTTGTTCTGGCCCAGGCTCGATGAGTATTCAACCATGACCAACCCCTGTGAAACTGACTACAATAGAAAATGTAGTTATACTTATGCAACCAATTTCTGTAGGACTTCAGGGAAAGGGAAAGAACAGTCCCTCTGTCTCTAATGCAGGAAGTCAATTACCTAGTCATTTGCTTTAATATCAAATTTTTAAAAACACAAGTCACTACTGAGACCAGAGGGAAGGAGGCCAGAGAATGCAAATATGGTCAATGGTTTACTGATAACTTGATTATCCAGGAATGACCAAAAACTCCAAAAGATACACCAGTTAAGGCTGTCTCTGAGGCTAAAAGGATCTTCGGAATGTATCATCATTAATTCTTTTTTTAAAGATTTTATTTATTTATTTTAGAGAGGGGAGGAGAGGGAGGGAAACATCAATGTATGGTTGCCTCTCATGTGGCCCCCACTAGGGACCTGGCCCACAATCCAGGCATGTGCCCTGACTGGGAATCGAATCTGCGACCTTTTGGTTCACAGCCCACACTCAATCCACTGAGCTATGCTAGCCAGGGCTCATCATTCACTCTTACTTGCATACTTGGCTAAAAGAAATCATGCTCTTCTGATTGCCTAGGAGCGGTATGGTCTATAAGCAATGATGAGAGTTAAAATTTTGCACTCTTATGCTAAGGTTTACAAGGTTATATCTCTAGATTGCCATCCCCAGAGATTCCCCTTTGGACATTCTCTCCAGCCCAAGGATCCCAGGAACACCATGAGAGCTCTTGTAGGAACAATTTTGAATAGAAGCTTCTCTATTTGTACACTTGAAACTAAATTCTGGAGACCCAGAATGGGAAGCCAAGTTTTGATAACACTGCAGAAGGTAAGTAGACTCCTCAAAGGTAAAATAAAAGCCCTGAATCTGGAGTAAGAAGATCTGGTTGTAAATCTGCCTTTAATTATAGCTATGTTATTCAAGTTAAATCACTTAACTGCATTGAATTTCAATTCCTCTTTCTTTAAAATGAATACCTATACCTATTCCATAGTTATAATTAATAAAATGACACATGCACAAAGCATCCAGTATATGCTCAAAGTGCCTTGCAGAACCTTTCAAGATCTCTTCAATCCATCCTTCTTACAACTTTCAGGGCAATATTTGACATATACTGAACTGGTCCCAGAATGGCATATCTTCTCTTCTCTACCTGTTAAAATCCTACTCATAACTAAGAACCCAATTCTAGTGTCATCTTCATTACAAATCTTTCTTAGATGCTTTTTAGATATACTCTAAGGACTCAGGGAAGGTTTCCTCAAGGAAGTGATACTTTAGCTAAGACATAAAGGCTGAGTGGGAGTACTGGGGAATGAAAAGGAAAGAGAATATTCTGGGTGGGCATAGGAGATAGTATACATAAAGACCCAGAGGCAAAGGTACTATAGTTTGTTGGAAAAACTGAAAGATACTGGAACATCTGTGTGGCTAAAGTACAGAGAAGACCAAAAGCCTTACAAATAGGGTAGTTACAAATGGCTGTGTAGTTAGTGCAGTATACAAAGGTGCCCTGTCGAAGAGGCATGTAAGGGCAGAAATTCAGCATAGGGCTGTGTTCATTTACTCAAAAGGGTTATCTTTTTCTGATTTGTGTACTGTTGTTTTAATTGTTGAAAAGATGCATAAAGGATAACAGTAGCCCTTACAAGGCCATGCATGCTCTGGCTCCTACCTACCACGTCATCTTTATTTAGTAGTCTTTCCCCTCACTCTCTTTTCTACATTATAGCTACATGGATCTTTTGCCTCTTTGAGACCTTTGCAAATGTTTTCCTTGCTGATCTGGGTTATACTATCATACACCCAGTGCAGTGCTTGGCATACAATTGAGGCTTGATGACCGTGTTTTAGAGTAGTGTCCATGACCCAAGGCTAGTTTGGCTACCTAGAAGCCTGGACCTGAATGAACTGCAATTAAATTAGAGATTTCCTGGTCTTCAGACTAGGGAGGCTGGTGCAATGCCCATTTATTTCCGTGTGCTTGGATCAGTGATGCTTGCTACCCATGCATGGCAAAGGGGGTGCTTCTTTTACTGGGGCCTCTGGCATTGGTAGGGATGGCAAGAGTCACAAGGACTTATTAAGGCAGACGATATGACTTTTTTAAGGAGTTGAAAGCACAGGGAGGGTAAAGAGATTGCTTTAGATTTTCTTCTACCTCAAAGCTCAGGAAAGCCTTCTTGAGGACACATTACAACAAGAGTCCATCAAGAGTCTCCCATCAGCCTAGATTTTGGCAAGACTAATAAGCTCCTAATGAAGCCATTTATTTCAATAAATATTTATTGAGTACCTATAATAATAAATAAGATAGGCATGATCATTGACTTCACAGAGCTTATATTTGAGCATTACATTCAGGAATTTCTTTGAGGTTATTTTATAGGGTAACTGAGTAGTGTTAAGAAGCTAAATACTTATTGACAGCTTATATAGAAACCTACAAAGTACAAAGAGAGGGGCTCTAAGATCAACCCAACTTGGGACCAAATCCCAGTGAATTCCACCATTTGAGAGCTGTACAACCTTGGGCAAGTTTTCTTTTTTGATCTTCAATTTCCTTATCTATAAATGGGAATAGCAATTCTTAATACACGGAGTCGACAAAGATAAAAAGAGATATAATACTACATAAAAGGATGTAGTCTAGTACCAAATTAATATATATTTATAAAAATATACCATAATGTCTGTTTTTTATAATTTTTTTTATTTTTCAAATACAGTTGACATACAATATTATATTAGTTTCAGGTATACAACATAGGGATTAGACATTTATATAACTTACAAAGTGATCATCCTCATAAGTCTAGTACCCACTTGACACCATACTTAGTTATTACAGGATTATTGACTATATTTTCTATGCTGCACTTTATATCTACATGACTGTTTTTATAACTGGCAATTTATACATGCAATCCCTTCCACTTTTATACCCATCCCTCAACCCCGTCCCTATAATCTGTTTTATAGAAAATTATTTATTAAACAAAATATATCTAGAAAATAGGTTCATGTTTCAAGAACTCAAAACAGTAATCAGAGGAAATGTCATGGTTTGGGAAAATGTTTCCTGTCTTTTATGTCACTATCAAGGTTGTTATCTTCTTGAGATAGTAACTGTTTTTTCTTGGTATCCCCCAACCTACTTCAGTGCTTGCGAGTGCTGAAGATGGAGGACTTATATTGATTTCTGTATTGTTGGGGTCTAATCTAGTGCCTGGAATACAGTATGCTTATTATATGCATTAACTCATTTAATCCTCACGATATCCCTCTAAAGCAGTGTTATTACTCGTGTTATTAGATAAGGAAACTGAGGCACAGAAACAGCAAGTTAATTGCCCCAAATTACCAAGCTAGTTAAGTAGTAGAGCTGGAATGTGAATCCATGAAGTCTGGCTGTAGGCCTGCACCCTTAATATCTAACACAGGAGGTGCTTAATTAGATATTTGTTGAACTAATACAATGGCAAGAAAATGTGAATTATAATCCTGTAAAAGAAGAAATCCATTATACATGCGTACTTTATACAATAGCTATTCTCCCAAAAAGTAGATAAAAGTCTACTATTTTGTAAATTTCATCCACCTTACCAGTATGACCAGCACATTAGAGTTTCAAACGTTAACCCACACCACATATTAAGAGCTCCTGCTGCTCAAAGCAACTTGTGGTCACCCATTTTGTTTTAAGAACCCCCCTTTGTCATGTCAATAATCACCTCTTAAACTATTCGATTTATACAATTAGTTGTTTACCACATACTGGCTTTTCTAAAGCAGGAATGGTTGGTAAATATCCTTTAGTTGATCCCATTCTATAACCCGCAGCTCCACCTCACCCCACATCTCCAACCTTACAGCTGGAAAGAAAGTTAGTGCCCTCTTCTGGGGGTTTGGAGCAGTACCATACATTGGGCCCACCAAGGGGCACTCAGGAAATAATCATGCCAGCTTCTTTCAATTTTGATGGTAAGAATGGGGTTGGATTTTGGATCTTTTTCTTAAAATATGAAAGCTGATCTATTCAATCCAGCAAGTTTCCTGAAGCCCTGTGGGTAAAATGATGGAATGAAAATTCAGCTGAAATTTAGGAAGATGCTGAGCAGATATTTTCTTCGGTGAGATACATTTTATATATACTTTTAAATCATGTTATTAATGATAAAATTTACCATTTATTTAGGATTATCTATGTGCCAGATACTTTATATACATTATCTCATTTAAATCTCACCACAACCCTGGAAAGTAAAGAATATCATCAATAATTAAGAAAGCTGAGATGCGGAGAGGTTAAGCAACAGCCAATAATGGGCAGAACCAGGAATTCAAACCCAAATCATGCTCTTTCCAGCATAATATGTGGTCTCTTTTTACTTCTTTTGATCCTGTGTCAAAATCTCATTACTAAGAGATGGCAGAAAAATGTTCTTGACAGATGTAATCCCAATCGAATACCACTGAAACATCAAAGAAAACTGTGCCCAAGACTCTTATATGGACCCTTTGATAGTTGTCCTGACAACTTGTTCTTCTATTTAGCTATGTTTAATAGAAAGATAGGAAGTTTAAATTGGTAACAGACAGAGGTCAAGGGCCAAAAAGAATGTTGGGGCAGCAGAGAAGGGGATAAGAGAGGAGGGAGGAACCATGTGGACAAGGAAGACAGAGAGGCCTCTTGGCTACCTCTCTGCAGCTCTTGAGGTCAGAACTAGTACATCAAGGGGAGCCAAACTTTCTGGTGATCACAGCTTGCATCAAATGTAGTAACAATTAACCTATGTCTACCGCATAGGTTTTGCCATGCACTCTGAAATAAATGCCTTACTTGTATTAACTCATTTAATCCTCACAAAACTACTATGATATAAATCTTTTGATTAATCCCATTTTCTATATTAGACAATTTAAGCATAGAGAGGCTATGATTTACATTTTACAGGTGAGAAAACTGAGGCACAGAGTGAGTAACTTGCCCAAGATTAATGTAATAAATGGTGGAGTTTAAATTTAAACAGGATCTGACTCCAGAGACATGTTCTTACCTATCATGAAATATTACCCCTCCCAAATATGTTGTAAGAATAAGCATTATTTCAGGAACCATTTACATCAGGTATATATGTATATGTGAATGTGTGCCTATGTTTATATTGGGTTGCAATGTAAAATGTATTTATTGCTGTAACAGAAAAAAATTCTAAAAGCTACTGCTGTAGCAATAGTATTGCTGAATTATACATCTTCAACCTCACTAGAGATAATGCAGATTGCTATTTTAAATGATCATATCAAATCACATCCCCACCAGCAGTGTAAGAGAGCTACCTGTTTTCTATATCCTCACCTGAACTTAATAGCATCACATTTTTAATATGCTGCCAATTCAACAGGTATGGAATTGTATCTTATGTGATTTAAAATTGCATTTTTTATGATTTCTATTATATATTTTTGTATGTTTTTTGTCATTCAGGTTTTGCCTTCTGTGAATCATCTGGTTAGGTCCTTTGTATATTATTATATACAATATAAATTTATAGAATATTCTCACAATAACTCTGTAAAGGAACGAACAGTTTACATGAAGAAACTCAGGCTAGGAAGAACTTTGCTTAAAGTCACCTGGCTAATGGGTTTTTGAATTGGTATTTGAGTCCAGACCTAAATGACCCATATATGCAGGCCTTTTGTTTTACAATACATGCCAGGGACCAAGGCTATGTTAGAAAAAAAATAGAGGAAGTGAACAATGTCACATGTCTAATTAGGTTTGTGCAATTAACATAGATTATTTCCTTTTATCCTAACAACAGCCTGTGAGATAAAACATATTATCTCCATTTTACAGCTGAGAAGACTGAGGCTGAGGGAAATAAAGAGATTTGCTTTGAAGAAGTAAAATTACAGCTAATAAGAGACAGAATCACAATTCAAAGGAGAGGGTAGGGAGGAGGGAGGAACAGTGCAGGCATGGTGAACGGAGAGACTTCTTGGCTGCCTCTCCAAAGCTCATGAGGCCAGAAATAGCACACTGTGGGAAGTCCAGTGTGATTACAATGTCCATCGCTTCTCGGCCTTTCGGCTAAGATCAAGTGTAGTATCTTCTTATCAGCTTATCAGACTATGCTCATGCCTTTCCCACAATAATGGTACCTGTTCATACATATTCTTGGTATGAGGTAAAGGCATCTCACCAACCAGGCATACCTCATCATCTCCTAGACCCAAGGCTTGACCTCCTGCCCTCCTTCTCCTTAGAGCCCGAACAAACTGCTTCTCCTTGGATAGAACCAGAACTCCACCTACCATTTTTCTACAGTATCATGGTCTGGGCAGCCTTAACTAAACTGACCCAGCCATGCTGCCTCCCATTATCCAGCCAAGCTAGGTGAGTTCCCAGCCAGCTTCCACAGATTCAATTTCCATCACCCCGGGCTTCTCTGATGAAGCAAACTCAGGATCTCAACACCTTCCGTGGTAAACCAGAAAGTTCCAAATCAGGGTACTCAAGTGGGGCTGAACATTAAAATCACCTGCAGAACTTGAAAGACTGTAGTGCCCTGGTAACACCCCAGACCCATACATCAGAACCTCAGGGGATGGTACCCAGGCATCTGTGATAGTTAAAGCTCTCCCAAGTGATTCCAATGTATAGCCAAGATTGAGAACTACTGTTAAGGCATCTTCTTCAAGCTCCAGCAGCCACACTCACATAGTGGTTTCCACATTTTAGTGTTTACAGGAACTTCTTGGAGCATTTGTTAAGATTCAGATTCCTAGGGACCCAGAAGTTTGCATTCTTACCAGTCACCAAAGATAGTTTCATTGCAAGTCATCAGCAGACCATGAGCACATTTTGGAAAATGCTGCATTAGAGACAGTACTACATGGAAGTGGGATGGGAGCAGGAGGCCTCTGGCCCTTTAAGGACTGATTAAGAGACTTCCTTTAAAGCTGCGAAGCAGAGTAGGCTAGGGATGCTTTTTTTCATCCTAGTGGATAAGGTAAGGGGGCAGGTCCTAGAATGGACCTCTCCGTTTAAGTTACCTCAGCCTCCAAATAAGTGCTATCTTGTTCCCAGCCCTGGGGAGTAGGTGTGGGGTGCATGATGCCTTGTCCCACCTGCTGTTTCTATTTGTTTTGATGCAAAGAGGCCAAGTTAGGAGGCCTCATTTGGTCTAGAAAATCCTCCCAGAGGAAGCAACATAGGGCCTGCCTGCCTTTCATTTTTTCATTTCCCTACCCTTTGTGGTTGTGGAGCCAAGACGCAGTTCCTGGTGTGAAAGGAAAGGGAAAGAGTGACATCTTTGGGCTTGGACTAGAACGTGTTGCTGAACACCAAGCCTTCCAAGATGGCCCTCCTCAGCATCCTTAGAATTCTTCTTCTTTGGGGACTGGTACTTTTTACGGAACACAGAGGCAAAATGGCAAAGGTAGGGCAGCCCTCTACTGCTCTCCTTGCTGAGGCCCCTACCTTGCCCCTGATTCAAGAGCTGCTAGAAGAAGCCCCTGGCAAGCAACAGAGGAAGCCACAGGTCCAAGGGCATCCCATGCAGTATATGCTGGAGTTGTACCAGCATTCAGCTGATGCACATGGGCACCCTAGGGAGAACCGCACAATTGGGGCCACCATGGTGAGGCTGGTGAGGCCCTTGGCCAATGTAGCAAGGACTCTCAGAGGTGAGTTATTGTACCATACTGCCCTGGAGGGGTTAGAAATGAGGGGGAGTTTAAAGAAAGAAGGATCTGGGAGTTGACTGTCAGGTTTCATTGCCTGGTAGGCAGGTTGTTTTCTCAGGCTTGGATTTCAAAGAATTGCAAACCTGAGAAAATCTGGCTCCACTCATACTACCTTTTAGGGGCCCAATTTAAGAACAGATTGCGTTGGGGAATCTTTCCCAGGCCCCAGAGCAACTGAGTGATATGTCAACTCCTATCTTTCAAAGAAATACATGGGGCTTATTATATCACTGAAAAATTGTAATTGAGAAATACCCATATATGTTCTTGTGGAGGGCTGTTCATATGTTTTATTCTCAGAAGACAAAGAGTACAGAATGCTGAATTGGGGAAATTTACAAAGCCTCAGAAAGGACATCCTTAATGACAGCCACTGTCATTAGCTGTTATGAAGCAATTAGCCTAATTTTTAAAGATAAGAAAAAATAAAGCACAGAGAAGTTAAATAACGTGCAAAGGTCACAAAGACAGTTGGTGGCAGAGACAAGGATTTGAGCTCAAGTCTGTTTGATTCATAACAGTCTGTTTGTAACTTCTCAAGTGTTTAAATATTGTACCATAATAACCTTGTATACCAAGCAGTTTTTCAATTTAGACCATGGTGCTACATTGGGTTTTTGGTAACAAACATATTTTGGAATTGACTTTGTTCCCATTGTGCTTAATTCTGCTTTAAACCTTTTCATTAGACACTGTTCCAAGACAGCAGTGGGCTCCCAAGTGCAGGGTACTCTACGGAATGCAGATAGTCATCAACTTCTAGGAAATCTTGGGAATCTGGTGGGATCAATTTTGGGCCTTTGCTAGTCTCAGATGAGGAAGGATTTACACTCCCTCCTCCAAGCAAAAAAACGAACTTATCCCTAACTAACCTTTACTGTGAGCTTACCATACAGTAAAGGTGCCAGTCATTTGGGAAAAATAGAAACATTATCTCCCTTAATCCTCACTACTATCATATGAGGTAGATACTATTAACCTACCCATTTTATAGGTGAAGAAACTGAGACTTAGGGTAACTGACTCAATGTAACACAGCTAGTAATTTGGTGTGAAGCCAAGGCTTTCAGGCTCCAGAGCTTGTGCTTTTAATCACTCTGCTGTGCTGATTCCACAACACAGCCTTGTGGAGAATGGAACACCAGGCACTTTGTTTGGTTTAGGTATAAAGAGGCAAATGGGTATGTAAGGGAGCCTGCTCTGACCTCTAGGTCACATAATGGTGTTACAGCATAATAAATGATTTGAAAAGGATAAACAGTAGGGTTCCCAGAACCCCAAAGAAGAAATGGATCACTGCTTAAAGCAAAGAAAGGGAAGCAGGGAGACAGAAAGACCTCCTTGAGGAGGTGGTATTTAAGCTGGACCTTGCAGAAGGAGTAAGGAGTCTATGAGTAGAGACAGGGAAGTTCACTCTGGTTAAGGAAAAGGAAAATAGCTTGGTGGGGCTGGGATTCACTCAACAAATATTTATTTAGCACCTACTAAGTGATAGGCACTTGTCTAGATGCCAGCATACAGCTGTGATCAAGATAAGCATGGTTCTCATGGGTGAGACAAATAAGTAAACACTGAAACTACAAATTTTGGTAAGTGCTATCAAAGAATGAAACAAGTTGTTTTGATAAAGAATAGCAAAGAAATCCTCCTTTTACATGGGATTGTCAGGGAAAACATCTTTGAAGTGGTGACATTTGAGCTGAGATTTGTAAAATAAGAAGCTAGGCATGAGAAGAGTAGACAGAAGTCTGATTTAGGCCGAGGGAACATGTGCAAAGTCCTAGAGTATGGAAGCACATTTGAAGAACAGAAGGAAGATGAGTGTGGCTGGAGCCCAGTGATCCTTGTGGAGAATGGCAGGATATGAGGCTGATGAAAGGCAAGGATTTGTAAGCCATTCTAAGGGCTCTAGAGTTCATTCCTTAGTTCAGCATAAATCAAGTTCATACAAATGATATGAGGCATGAAAGCAAGCTACTTAGAAGTAAGCCAATGTCCTGGTCTGACTATGGGACATACTAGTATCTACGGACTCTGGAAAAAATCTAGAAATGGATGACTAGGGAGCAGAGCCTGATTTTTTCCATCAGGAGATGACCTAGCTGAATCAAGCTTGCTGGGAGAGCTATGCCAGGTTCAATCACACAGGATGTGTGAGTCAGCCATTTCCCTGAAAACTTCTGAGCCCACCCTTCTGACTCTGACCCTTAGCAACCCCACCCTGCTTCAGGAAATATATGATGTCAAAGTCTGAAAGGAAAGGGCAGTGTTCCTCACCAGATAGCCTTCTAGATAGAGGTTGGGTTGGATTCCTTTTCAGGCAGGGTGGGGCCCATATATGGGTGGGCCTCTTGGCAAGATTATGGTAGGATGGGAGTTTGGAGTAACTTGAGAAAGCAAATACAAGCCTGGCTTTGGCCTTGTGTGAATGATGTCCAGTGTCCCAAACTTAAGGGTTTATTGAGCATTAGTTGGAGCCTGAACTTTAAAAAAATACCCTGATTCATGAAGACATTAAAGAGCTTCTATGTTAAAAGCCTCAAGTCTACAAAAGAATTCCAGGTTTGTGGATTCCCTGCAGAAGGAAGGTTAAGTGAGTAATATGTAAATTAACATGCAAATATTTAGTGATAAAATCTTTGAAGATGAAAGAAGGCTTTTCTCTGCAATGTCTGCTTTTTGTCACCTTTGCTCTTGACCTTTGCCAGGAGGGGATGCAAAAGTTCAGAACTCTGCAGGCCCCAACTTCCAACCCCTTTGGCCAAGAGTATCAGCATTATGGTTTAGCTTAAAACTCTTAATCACTAGGAGGCATGCAAACAAAATATTTATATAACCAAGGTCTTGTTGACAATGTTATTTAGAGGAATGGTGGTACAATGAATGGGGTAAAGGAAGAATCATTTCCAGTAATAAATAGAAAAAGCAGTGACTGAGAGTTAATGCCCAAGAAGGAATAACTGCTCAAGAAGCAATTCTTAAAGTAGAAGGCGAAATGGTAATATTGCTGCCCCAGCTAGGTGTGGATAGACAAAATTATTTTGTGGCATCTTGACCCTGGATTTGAAGTGATGGCAGGTCCTAGCCCCCAATATTGGACTGTTACCCCAAAGCTGCATCTGTATAGTGATATGACAAGAGGACTCATTCTTAATTAATTTATTTCTCAACAATTCTCTTCATTGGTCACTTTCAATAATCAACTAATAACATGATTGATCTTCTCCCACATATGTAATATATACACAACATAATTCTATATTTGAGGGGTTTTTTTTCAGCCTAGTGCTGTGACTGAACTAAAAATAAGACACATTTTCTCTCCTTAAGGGAAACAGATTTGGGCTCAAGTCTTGATTCTACCACACTGGCTGTATGCCCTCTGGCATAGCTTCTCTGAGCGTTAATGTCTTTGTCTGCAAAATAGGGATAATAACTAGCTCATAGGGCTATTGTAGGTTAAAGAGCTAATGCATGTAAAACATCTAATATATTAGTAAGTGCTCAATAAACAATAGCTATTATCATGAATTTGAGTTAATTTTAAGGCTGCTTATAGCTGTCAGTATGTACTGAGAAAGTTTGTGAGAGAGATTTAGGCTTGGAGGTAAGAAGCTAATCCTTTGTTCTTGTTTTGTCTTACTTATGCAGGCCCCCAGTATATACAGACCCTGGACTTTCCTCTGAGACCAAACCGGATAGCCTACCAACTAGTCAGAGCCACTATGGTTTACCACCATCAACTTCACCTAGCTGGCTTCCACCTCTCATGCCATGTGGAGCCCTGGGTCCAGAAAAATCCAAGCAATCACTTTCCTTCCTCAGGAAGAGGTTCCTCAAAGCCTTACCTGCTATCCAAAGCTTGGACAGAGGTGGATATCACACAACATGTTCAGCAAAGGCTCTGGAATCATAAGGGGCACAGGGTTCTACGACTCCGCTTCATATGTCAACAGCGAAAAGGTAGTGAGGGTCTTGAGCTTCCTTGGCATGACACGTCATCCTTGGACACTGCCTTCTTGTTACTCTATTTCAATGACACTCATAAAAGTGTTCAGAAGGCCAAACTTCTACCCAGAGGCCAGGAGGAGTTTAAGAAAAGGGACTCTTCTCTTCTCTTGCAGAGGGCACGGCGAGCAGCCAGTATCGCATCTAAGATTTCTGGCCCTGCCCAGGAACATGTTGGGTCTGAAAGTAACCAGTGTTCACTCCACCATTTCCAAGTCAGTTTCCAGCAGCTAGGATGGGATCACTGGATCATTGCTCCCAACCTCTATACCCCAAACTACTGTAAGGGAGCCTGTCCTCGGGTACTACGCTATGGTCTCAATTCTCCCAATCACGCCATCATCCAGAACCTTGTCAATGAGCTGGTGGACCAGAATGTCCCTCAGCCCTCCTGTGTCCCTTATAAGTATGCTCCCATTAGCATCCTTCTGTTTGAGGCTAGTGGTAGTATATTGTACAAGGAGTATGAGGATATGATTGCCCAGTCCTGTACATGCAGGTGACACCACAGGTACAGGTAACTCAGGTTTCCCAAGAAATTGGAGTAGGGTTTAAAATAAAGAAACCAATGCCAATGTTAAATCTGCAGGTAATCCTCTACCTAATCTGTGGGTTCTATTCCTTGTCTTAAGTGTTACTACTTCTCTCTTCCCCTGTTTATGATCTCCTCACGTTATAAAAACAGCTTTGATATCAAACATCAGTATGTTTTGACTATTAGTTAGAGACCTTAATGCTTGAGTAAGATGTTCCTTTGGATATTTCCTCTCTATTTTCTTGTAATTTCATTATGACTTTGTTAAAAGTCATCAGTCCATGATGGCAGAAGTTTAGGCATTGTCCTACCAAGATCTGGGAAAGACAGGATCTTCTAGTATTCCATCTTCTGAGGCTCTCTAGAAGACTTGGGGTGGAGAGAAATAGGGGAAGAGTTGCATTACTGATTAGGATTATGTATAGGGGAGTAATTTTAACCTTTCTATGGAACACTAGATTTCACAGGATATTGTCTTGTTTTGTATAACACTTATACCCCTGTTAATTCTCCACATATAAGGTTCCCTAATGTCTCAGAGGCTAGGACTTGGCCTGGATGTGGGTGGGAGGGGGAGAAGGCTGCAGTTAGAAAGATTAGAGGGCTGTGGAGGGAGGCTGCATCACGTTGAGGCCTGGGGCTTACTTCATTCTGGGCTTGCCTCTTTGTGCAAGTTCAATTTGGCTCTGGGCATGAGTCTCTGGGGGAGATAGGCTTGCTGTTTTGGGAAGCATGGAGCTCTACTTTGGATAATATAACTATTGCAATGTAACGTTTCTATTCCTATGCTGTACTGAAGTGATGGGAACTGGGCTGTGTTACAAATAAATCATTTTGTTGTTAAAGAGAATCTTGAATGTTTTGAGGTTTCAGAGAAAATGGGTAAGAGGAATTTATTTCCTTTAGTTATGACCAGCTGCTGAACTCTAATCCCCAAGAGTGGGGCCGGAGGCTCCTCTGAAGTTTAATTCTCTTAAGACAGCGCTGAATCCCCAAGGGGCCCCTTTGAAGAAGCCTAGTAAGGCCTTTTCCCTGCCCAACTCTGTTCCTTGACTAGTCTTATGGCCAGTCTCAGTGGGAATGAGATGGGACTGATTTAGGATGGGTGCATGTATTTGGCAAATACAAATATATAAATCCCTCTTTCTTACCCTACCTATTGTAAATTAACTCATTTTATGACTCCCTTCTCAAAAATTGGTTCCAGGTAGACTGAATTACACATTTATAAATACACAAATTTTATTCTTTTGCCTGAAGAGCTGTTTTATAACATCCTTTTGTCCATCTACCTTCTTTAGTGTATCTCTGGCAATCAGCTCAGGAATTTCTCTGCACATCCTCAATGCTCCCATAACATCCCAGACACAGGTATGTGCCCCCTACTCTGTGCTCACATAGTACTATTTGCTTTCCTTTAACACACTCCAGTCTAAGATTTTTCTGGCCAAAAGATAAAGCTCCTTTTTTAATAAAGATTTTATTTACTTTAAGAGAGAGGTGAAGGAAAGGAGAGAAGGAGAGAAACATCAATATGTGGTTGCCTCTCATGTGCCCCCTACTGGGGACGTGACTGGCAACCCAGGCATGAGCCCTGACTGGGAATCGAACAAGCGACCCTTTGATTCACAGGCCCATGCTCAATCCACTGAGCTACACCAGCCAGGATTAAGATGGAGCTCCTTTTGAAAATTTCAATTGTGTTTTACCCATTTCTATATTGCTGGAGACTGCCATATAGTACATCCTTGATGGACACGAACATTGGTTTAAACATAGGACAGTGACACTGTTTTTTTATTTTTTGTGAGGGATGCATTCCTCCTGACATGAAATATTTCAATGTTCACACATTTCATTAATTTTCTATTGGAATAAGTGTAAGATATTTTTTATATAAAGTAGCATTATTAATTTTCCCCATTACAAAATCATGATTCAATTTACAATAGAATGTGACAACTGTGTTCTTGAATAAGGAAGTTTATGGAATCGTATATGCTGCAAGTTGACATGGGAGAGTAAATGTGAGTTTCTAGTCTACCCATTTCCCCAGCCTACCTGCAGTAGGCATGAATACATAACAGGCCTGAAGACAGACTGTGGTCACAGGACCAGATTCTGAGTTCAGTGTCTCAGTGTTCTTTGAAATTTTCAGAAAATCATGGTCTCCAAGTCTTGTGAATCCTGAATATATCAGACACTTAATATATTTATGTAGGGTTCAGGGTTAATTGGCCCCATTATCTAGTAATCCCTGAGTTATCAGAATATCCAAAGAAAACACTAGACGGATGGGGTCAGTTGTGGCTGATGGTATGAATTCTCTTTTCTCTTGAAATGTTGCTTTCAGCTCAGCACTTTTTCTCAAGTCTGAAGTAAAACATCTATACCTCAAATGCTGTTCTGGGGAAAAGGAGATATGGTTGCTAGTTAGTGGAGGAGGGTGTGTGGATGAAAATCCTGTCTACTTAGGTGGATTGGGGAGAAATGATTATTTGGTCCAGAAAGGAAAAGCAGGGAACAAAGTCCACCTTGTCCCAGCTCTTTCAGTGAATAAGGCAGGACTCTATTCATTGTATGGTAACAAAAGGAGCAAGCATTTAAAGTTGCTTCTGACCTGGGAGCTCTGGTTTTTGCACTTACTTTTGTAGTATATTGCATCCAATACTGAGCAAAGTTGGGAAGTAGGTAAAATTTATTTTCAGTTCCACCAAATACTTGGGTGCCTAATTTTGTAAAAGAAAGTTTCACATGTCTTTGGTCAATTCTCCCAACAGCATTATGAAGTGGAGTAGTAATGCTGAATCATATGGTAACTATGTTTAATATTTTGAGAAACAGCTAAATTGTTTTCCAAAGTGGCTGCACCATTTTACAATCCAGCAGTGTATGAGTGAAGCATTCAATTTATCCACATTCTCACCAATACTTGTTATTGTCTTTTTTATTTTAATCATATTAGTGGAGGTGAAGTGGTGTTTCACTGTGGTTTTGGTCACATTTCCCTAATGACTAATGATATTGAATATCTTTTCATGTGCTTATTTGCAATTTCTGTATCTTATTTAGATAAATATGTGTTCAAGTCACTTGCCCAGCTTTTTTTGTAATCAACACCTGAGGATATGCCTTCATTGATTCTAAAGAGAGAGACAGAGAGAAGGAGTTGGGAGGAGGGGGGAGGGAGGGAGAGAGAGAGAAACTTTTATGTGACAGAAACATTGTTTGGCTGTCTCCCATAAACACCCCAAAAAGGGATAGAGTCAGCAACCTAGGTATATGCCTTGACCAAGAATAAAACCCACAGCCTTTTGGTGTATGGGACAATGATCCAACCAAGTGAGTCAGCCGGCCAGGGCCATTTGCCCAGTTTTTAATTGGGTTGTCTCTTATTGTTGATTAGTAAAAGTTCTCAATAGATTCTAGACATTAGTCCCTTTATAAGATGTATGATTGGCAAATATATTCTCTGATTCTATGAGCTGCCTTTTAACTTTCTTGATGGTGTCCTCAGAGACAAAAGTTTTTAATTTGAAAGAAATCCAATTTGTCTATTTTTATCTTTTGTTGCTTGTGCTTCTGGTGTTACCTAAAAAACAATGAATAATCCAAGTTCATGAGGATTTATACACTTAAGTCTTTTACTAAGAGTTTTTATAGTTTTAACTTTAACATTTAGGTGTTACTCCAGTTTAGTTAATTTATGCAGATGGTATGAGGTTATGGTCTAACTTCACTTATTTTTACATAGATATGCAGTTGTCACAGTACCATTTGTTGAAAAGACTGATCCTTTTCTATGTAATTGTCTTGGTACCTTATCAAAAACTGACCATAAATATAAGGGTTTATTTCTAGACTGTCAATTTTGTTCCATTGATCCATATGTCTGTTTTTATGCCAGAACAGCACTGTCTTCATGACTGTCACTTTGTGTAAGTTATGCAATTAAGATATGCAGTTCCTCCAAATATTTTCTTCTTTTACAATGATTGTTTAAGCTATTCTGGACCACTTGTATTTTCAAGTGAATTTTATTTTTTTAATTTTATTTTTTTAATATTTTATTTTTTATTTCATTGATTATGGTATTACAGTTGTCCCAATTTTTCATTCTTTGCCTTCCTCCACCCAGCACTGCCCACTCCCTCAGGCAATCACCACACCATTGTTCACATCCATGGATCATGTGTATAAGTTCTTTGGCTATTCCATTTCCTCTACTGTACTTCACATCCCCATTGCTATTCTGTAACTCCTATTTATATTTCTTTATTAAATTATTATTTATTTTAGAGAGAGGGGAAGGGTGGGAGAAAGAGAGGGAGAGAAACAGCAATGTATGGTTGCCTCTCACATGGCCCTCACTGGGGACCCGGCCCCCAACCAAGGCATGTACCCTGACGGGGAATCAAACCAGGACCCTCTGGTTCCCAGCCCACGCTCAATCCACTGAGCTGCACCAGCCAGGTCCCTATTTATATTTCTTAATCCCCTCACTTCTTCACCCACTCTCGCCCTCCCCCCACACTCTCCATATCCATTATTCTGTCTCTGCTCTTCTTGTTTACTTAGTTTATTTTTTAGATTCAATTAACATATATGTTTTTATTGCCATTTTATTGTTCATAGTTTTCATCTTATATTCTTAAATAAGTCCCTTTAACATTTCATATAATAAGGGCTTAGTCATGATGAACTCGTTTAACTTGACCTTATCTGGGAAGCACTTTATCTGCCCTTCCATTCTAAATGATAGCTTTGCTGGATAGAGTCATCTTGGATGGAGGTCCTTGCCTTTCATGACTTTGAATATTTCTTTCCAGTGTCTTCTTGCCTGTAAGGTTTCTTTTGAGAAACCGGCTGATCGCTTTATGGGAACTCCTTTGTAGATAACTATCTCCTTTTCTCTTGCAGCTTTTAAGATTCTCTATCTTTAATCTTGGGTAGTTTAATGATGATGTGCCTTGGTGTGTTCCTCTGTGGGTCCAACTTCTTTGGGACTCTCTGAGCCTGGACTTCCTGGAAGTCTATTTCCTTTGCCAGATTGGAGAAGTTTTCCTTCGTTATTTTTTCAAATAAGTTTCCATTTCTTAGTCTTCTGCTTCTCCTTCTGGAACTCCTATGATTCAGATGTCGGAATGTTTAAAGTTGTCCCCAAGGTTCCCAAGCCTCTCCTCATTTTTCTGAATTGTTGTTTCTTCATTCTGCTCTGGTTAAATGTTTATTTCTTCCTTCTGTTCCAAATTGTTGCTTTGAATGCCAGTTTCCTTCCTGTCACTCTTGGTTCCCTGTGTTTTTTCCTTTATTTCACTCTGCATAGTCTTCACTTCTTCCTCTATTTTGTGGCCATACTCAACCATTTCTTTTTTTTAATTTATTTATTTGATTATGCTATTACAATTGTCCATTTCCCCCCCTCTAATCCCCCCTGCCCATTCCCTGCCCTTTCGTTTTTGTCCATGGGACATAAACATAAGTTCCCTGGCTTCTACATTTCCCATACTATTCTCAACCTCCCTGTCTGTATTGTATGTACCATTTACGCTACCTATTCTCTGTCCTTTCTCCTCCTCTTCTCTGCCCCTCCCACTCCACTGTTATCTCTCCATGACTTATATGAATCCTTTTAACATTTCATATAATAAATACTGGGTGATGATGAACTCCTTGAATTTGATCTTGTCTGAGAAGCACTTTACCTGCCCTTCCATTCTAAATGAAAGTTTTGCTGGATAGAGTCATCTTGGATGTAGGTCCTTGCCTTTCATGACTTGGTATACTTCTTTCCAGCCCCTTCTTGCCTTAAAGGTCTCTTTTGAGAAATCAGCTCACAGTCTTATGGGAATCCCTTTGTAGGTAACTGTCTCCTTTTTTCTTGCTCCTTCTAGGATTCTCTCATTTTTAATCTTGGGTAATGTGATTATAATGTGCCTTGGAGTGTTCTTCTTTGGGTCCAACTTCTTTGGGGATCTCTGAGCATCCTGGACTTCCTAGAAGTCTATTTCCTTTGCCAGATTGGGGAAGTTCTCTTTCATTATTTGTTTAAATAAGCTTTCTTTTTTTAAAATAATTACTTTATTGTTGTTCATACAGTTATCTGCATCCTCTCCCCTCCCCACCTCCCACCCACTCCAACCCCAACCCTCTCCCCTGCCTCCCTCCTCCCCCTTGGTTCTGTCCATGTTTCCTCTATAGTGGTTCCTGAAAACCCTTCTCCCCATTGTCTCCTCCCTCCTCCCCTCTGGCTATTGTTAGACTGTTCTTAATTTCAATATCTCTGGTTATGTTTTGCTTGCTTTCTGCTTTTGTTGATTAGGATCCAGTTAAAGGTGAGATCATATGGTATTTGTCCCTCACTGCCTGGCTTACTTCACTTAGCATAATGCTCTCCAGTTTCATCCATGCTGCTGCAAAGGGTATAAGCTCCTTCTACCTTTCTGCTGCATAGAATTCCATGGTGTAAATGTACCATAGTTTCTTGGTCCATTCATTTGCAGATGGGCACTTAGGTTGTTTCCAGCACTTGGCTATTGTGAATTGTGCTGCTATGAACATTGGAGTGCATAGGTTCCTTTGAATTGGTTTTTCAGGATTCTTAGGGTATAATCCCAGTAGTGGAATTGCTGGGTCGAAAGGCAGTTCCATTTTCATTTTTCTGAGGAAGTTCCATATTGTTTTCCACAATGGCTGCACCAGTCTGCATTCCCACCAACAGTGCAGTAGGGTTCCCTTTTCTCCACATCCCCTCCAACAGTTATCGGTTGCTTTGTTGATGATGGCCATTCTGACTGGTGTGAGGTGGTATCTCAGCGTGTGTTTGTTTGTTTTTGGATTTTTGTTTTGTTTTTTTTTCTTAGATTTCATTTTTATTTTTAGAGAGAGGGGAAGGGAGGGAAACAGAGAGACAGAAACAGCAATGTATGGTTGCCTCTCACATGGCCCTCACTGGGGACCAGGCCTACAACCCAGGCATGTGCCCTGACTGAGAATCGAACCGGGACCCCTTGGTTCCCAGCCTGTGCTCAATCCACTGAGCTACACCAGCCAGGGCACTCATCATGGTTTTAATTTGCATCTCTCTGATGGCTAATGCTGTTGAGCATCTTTTCATATGTCTCTGGGCCCTCTGTATGTCCTCTTTCGACAAGTGTCTGTTCATGTCTTTTGCCCACTTTTTAATTGTTTTTTTTTTTTTTTTTGCCTTCCTGGAGTGGAGTCGTATGAATTCTTTATATATTTTGGAAATCAAACCCTTGTCTGAGGTATCATTAGCAAATATGTTTTCCGATACTGTTGGTTCTCTTTTTATTTCAATACTGTTTTCTTTAGCCCCACAGAAGCTCTTTATTTTGATAAGGTCCCATTTGTTCATTTTTTCCTTTATGTCCCTTGTTCTAGGGGACATATCATTGAAGATGTTGCTGCATGGAATGTCTGAGATTTTCCTACCGATGTTTTCCTCTAGAACTTTTATGGTGTCATGAGTTACATTTAAGTCTTTTATCCACCTTGAATTTATTTTTGTGTATGGTGTAAGTGGGTGCTCGAGTTTCATTTTTTTGCATGTAGCCATCCAGGTTTCCCAACACCATTTGTTGAAGAGGCTATTTTTATTCCATTTTATGCTTCTGCCCCCTTTGTCAAAGATTAATTGCCCATAGAGACTTGGGTTTATTTCTGGGCTCTCTATTCTGTTCCATTGGTCTAATTGTCTGTTATTATGCCAGTACCAAGCTGTTTTGATTACAGCGGCCTTGTAATATAGTTTGATATCAGGAATTGTGATCCCTCCTGCTTTGCTCTTCTTTCTCAAAATTGCAGCTGATATTCGGGGTCGTTTATGGTTCCATATAAATTTTTGAACTGTTTGTTCTATATCTGTGAAATATGCCATTGGTACTTTGATAGGGATTGCATTGAATCTATAAATTGCTCTGGGTAGTATGGACATTTTGATGATGTTGATTCTTCCAATCCATGAGCATGGTATATGTTTCCATTTGTTTATGTCTTCCATGATTTCTTTCTTCAGTGTTGTGTAGTTTTCTGAGTACAGGTCTTTTACCTCCTTGGTGAAGTTTATTCCCAGGTATTTTATTTTTTTTGTTGCTATATCAAATGGGATTTTTCCCTGATTTCTGTTTCTGATGTTTCACTGTTGGTATACAAAAATGCCTTTGATTTCTGGATATTGACTTTATATCCTGCTGTTCTGCCAAATTCAATTATTAGATCGAGTAGTTTCTTGGCAGAGTCTATAGGATTTTGTAAGTACATTATCATGTCGTCTTCAAACAACTACAGTTTTGTTTCCTCCTTTCCAATTTGGATGCCTTTTATTTCCTTTTCTTGTCTGATTGCTGTGGCCAAAACTTCCAGTACTATGTTGAATAGAAGTGGTGATAGTGGACAATCTTGTCTTGTTCTTGATCTTAGTGGGAAAGATTTTAGTTTTTGTCCACTGAGTATAATGTTGGCTATAGGTTTCTAGGATATGGTCTTCATTATGTTGAGGAATGCTCCCTCTATTCCCACTTTGCTAAGTGTCTTTATCATAAATGGATGCTGTACCTTATCAAATACTTTTTCTGCATCTATTGACATGATCATGTGATGTTTGTCTTTGCTTTTGTTTATGTGATGTATTACATTTATTGTTTTGCGAATATTGTACCATCCTTGCATCCCTGGGATGAATTCCACTTGGTCATGGTGTATGATCTTTTTTATGTATTTCTGGATGCGTTTTGCTAATATTTTGTTGAAGATTTTAGCCTCAATGTTCATCAGGGATACTGGCCTGAAGTTTTCTTTCTTTGTTGTGTCTTTTTCTGGTTTTGGGATTAGGATGATGCTGGCATCATAAAAAGAGTTTGGGAGTCTTCCGTCTTTTTGGATTGTTTGAAGTAGTCTGTGAAGGATAGGTGTTAGTTCTTCCTTAAATGCTTTGTAGAATTCTCCTCTGTAACCATCTGGTCCAGGGCTTTTGTGTGTTGGAAGTTTTTTGATTACTGCTTTAATTTCATCCGCTGCTATTGGTCAGTTAAAGCTTTCTGTTTCTTCCTTACTGAGTTTTGGAAGATTATATTTTTCTAAAAATTTGTACATTTCTCCTAGGTTTTCATTTTCTTGGCATACAGTTCTTCATAGTAGTGTCTTATAATCCTTTGTATTTCTGTGGTATCTGTTGTAATATCTCCTCTTTCATTTATGATTGAGTTTATTTGGATCCTCTCTCTTTTTTCTTGATGAGTCTGCTTAAAGGCTTGTCAATTTTGTTTATCTTTTCAAACAACCAGCTCCTGGATTCATTGATCCTTAGAATTGTCCTTTTAATCTCTATGTCATTCAATTCTGATCTGATCTTGGTTATTTCCTTCCTTCTACTTGCTCTGGGTTGTCTTTGCTGTTGTTCCTCGAGTTCTTGTAGGCATAGGGTCAGGTTGTTTGTGTAAATTGTTTCTGTGTTTTTTAGGTAGGCCTGTATTGCTATGAACTTCCCTCTCAGGACTGCCTTCGCTGTGTCCCATAAGTTTTGGTTTGTTCTAAGTTCACTTTCATTTGTTTTAAGGAACTTTTTGATTTCTTTCCTAAGCTCATCCTTGACCCATTCATTGTTTAATAGCATGGCATTCAGTCTCCATGATTTTGAGTGTTTTGGGGTTTTTTCCTTTGGGTTGGTTTCTAATTTCAGTCCCTTGTAGTCAGAGAAAATAGTTGGTATGATTTCAATTTTCTTGAATTGGTTGAGGCTTGTTTTGTGTCCTATCATATGGTATATTTTTGAAAATGTTCCATGTGCATTTGAAAAGAATGTGTATTTAGCTACTTTGGGGCAAAAGGCCCTATATACATCAGTTAAGCCCATTTCTTCTAGGGCATTGTTCAATGCCACAATATCTTTGTTGATATTTTGTTTGGAGGATCTGTCCATTTTTGACAGTGGGGTGTTGAAGTCCCCTACTATAATTGTGTTGCTATCAATGTCTTTCTTGAAGTCCTCCAAGATTTTCTTTATATATTTGGGTGCTCCTGTGTTGGGTGCATATATATTTATAATGTTTATGTCTTCTTGGTGGATTCTTCCCTTGAGTATTATGAAGTGTCCTTCTGGATCTCTCTTGATGGCCCTTTTTTGGAAGTCTATTTTGTCTGATATGAGTATTGCTACCCCAGCTCTTTTTTCTTGTCTGTTTGCTTGGAAAACTTGTTTCCAGCCCTTCACTTTCAGTCTGTGTAAGTCTTTTGTCCTGAGGTGGGTCTCTTGTAGGCAGCATATGTGTGGGTCATGCTTTCTTATCCATGCCGCTATTCTATGTCTTTTAATTGGAGCATTTAATCCATTTACATTTAAGGTTATTATTGATAGGTACTTACTTATTCATTGCCATTTTTTTTGTACTTGTGTTCCTCACTCTCTCTCTTTCCTTTCCTTTCCTTAAATCAGTCCCTTCAGGATCTCTTTCAGAGCTGGTTTGGTGGATGTGTATTCTTTTAGACTTCTTTTGTTTGGGAAGCTCCATATTTGGCCATCTATCTTGATTGAGAGCCTTGCTGGGTACAGTAGCCTTGGTTGCAGGCCTCTGGTTCTCATTACTTGGAATATTTCTTGCCATTCTCTTCTGGCTTGGAGTGTTTCCGTTGAGAAGTCAGCTGCTAACCTTATCGGGGCTCCCTTGTATGTTACTTCCTGTTTCTGCCTCGCTGCCTTTAAGATTTTGTCTTTGTCTTTGAATTTTGCCATTTTAATGATGATGTGTCTTGAAGTGGGCCTGTTAGGGTTTCTTTTGATTGGGACTCTCTGTATTTCCTGGATTTGTGTGACTTTTTCTCTCATCAGATTAGGGAAGTTTTCCATTATTACTTTTTCGAACAGGTTTTCTATCCCTTGCTCCTCTTCTTCTCCTTCTGGTATCCCTATTATACGAATATTTTTTTAAGATTTTATTTATTATTTATTTATTTTAGAGAGAGGGGAAGGGAGGGAGACAGAGAGAGAGAGAAACAGCAATGTATGGTTGCCTCTCACATGGCCCTCACTGGGGACCTGGCCTGCAACCTAGGCATGTGCCCTGACTGGGAATCGAACCAGGACCCTCTGGTTCCCAGCCCATGCTCAATCCACTGAGCTACACCAGCCAGGGCCCTATTATACGAATATTTTTACATTTCCTGTTGTCCTGCATTTCTCTTAATACCTCTTCATTCTTTCTGAGCCTCTTTTCCTGTTCTTGCTCTTTTTGGGTGTTTTTTTCTACTTTGTCCTCCAGCTCGCTGATCTGATCCTCTGTCTCATCGAGCCTGCTTTTGATTCCTTCTATTGTGTTCTTCAGTTCAGATATTGTATTCTTCATTTCCTCTTGGCCCTTGTGAATAGTTTCTATTTCCTTTTTCATGTTGACATAGTTTGCCGTGAGTTCATTATAGTTTCTCTGTAGTTTCTGGTAATTTTCTGTGAGCTCATCGAGCTTCTCGAGCTTCTTGAGCTTCCTGATAACCAATGCTTTGAACTCAATATCTGATAGTTGGCTCGCCTCCATTTCATTTATCATTCTTTCTGGGGCTCCCTCCTTTCCTTTCATTTGGGGATTGTTTCTTTGTCTTCCCATTGTTTGTGAGATTCTTCTTGCTAGCCTCTGTTTCTTAAATTGATCTGTCAAGTTCTGTGGAGCAGCAAAGTTAATTTTGTTTCACTGTCTCTTTTTGGGGGGCTGACTCTTGTCTGAGTTCCACTCTATTCGTTTCACAACTCCAGGTTTTAATTTCTCACCTGTGGATAAAGAAGAGAGTGGAAGGGATAAAAAGAAGAAAAAAAAAGAGAAAAGAAAAAGAAAAAATAAAATAAAAACAAAATAAATAAATAAAAAGTGGAGAAGACTAGGAATACTAAATGAAGGGAAGGTAGAAGGAATTAAAAAAATAAAGAAGGACAGATAGGAAGAAGGGTGGGGGAAAAAGAAAAAAAGAAACAGAAAACAAAAGAACAACAACAAAAAAAACTTCTGTTGGCTGGCTTTAAAAGTGTCTGGTCAGGCCTGCTCCTCTGGTCCTCCTGTCTGTGACAGGGTGGCAAGATATCAGGTTTCCTTTTCTCCCTTCCTGAGATGCAGTTTTAGCTGCTGTCCTGCCTCTAGCCCAGTTGCTAGGAATTTGCAGCACCCATTCTCGGCTGCCTGGCCTCCACACTGAGTCAAGAGTTTGTGAGGACTGCGGCTCCCCTCAATGGGGCTCGATGGGGCTCCTCTGTTTTTCTCCCACGGAGGCAGTCGGCCCTGCAGGTCTCCAATTGCAGGGGCTGGGTTGTCAGCTATTTGTCCCAGGCCCTCCAGGTGTGAGCTCCACGCACCTGTGTTCACTGACCCCTTTTGTCCCTGGATTTGTGGCTTGCGAGCCGCCGGCCCAGGCGCCGTCCGTGCACAGTCCCCAGCCACCCCTGATTGGCTTCACAGGGCATGCCCGACCCCAGAGCCCCAGGCCACAAGCTGTTCCCAGTTCTTCTTGAGTGGGCAGCCACAGGCCTCAGGTTTCCAGGTTAGTGCAATCTCCAATTTGCTGGGAGCACCAGCCGCCTCGGACTGATCCCCAGGTGCGCACTAACCTCTGGACTGCTGGGGTCAGAGCCTCTCCTAATAGTCGCAGAGTGCCTGTTTTGGCCACTCACACATCCTAATCCAGCTCCCTCCCAAGGATCTTGCAACAGACCCAGCAGATGCAAAGACTGGAGCTGCAGTCCTCTCTGCTCCCTGCTGGTCCCGAGGGACCCCTTTGTTCGGAAGCAGACTCCCTACCGTCTGATCTTTCAATTGTGTGTAATCTTGGTCGCCAATCTTCTTATATGGTGGAATACAGCTGGGTGATCGCTCTGCTCCTCAAAAAATCAGCCAGATGTCTCACCAGTGGGCAGGAGGAAGCGGACCCTACTCCCTCCTATTCTGCTGCCATTTTCTCCTCCCCCCAAATAAGCTTTCAATCCCTTGGTTTTCCTCTTCTTCTGGCACTCCTATGACCTGGATGTTCGGACGTTTACAGATGTCCTGGAAGTTCCTAAACCTCTCCTCATTTTTTTTTGAATTCTTGTTTCTTCATTCCTTTATGTTTGAATATTTTTCTCTTCCTTCTGGCCCACTCCATTGAGTCCCAGTTTCATTCCCATCCTTATTGGTTCCCTGCACATTTCCCCTCATTTCTCTTAGTGTATTCTTCAATTTTTCATCTAACTTGTGACCAAATTCAACCAATCCTGTGAGCATCCTGGTTACCAGTGTTTTGAACTGCATCTGATAGGTTGGCTATCTCTTCGTGGCTTAGTTGTATTTTTTCTGGAGTTTTGATCTGCTCTTTCATTTGGGCCATCCTTCCCTTTTTCTGATGCCTGTTATTTTAAGGGGTGGAGCCTTAGGTGTTCACCAGGGCTGGGCAACCCACTTGGTTCCATTGTGACACTGCCTGTGGGGGCGGGGCCTGAGGCAGAACAATAGCGTTTGCTCCACTCTCTGCCAGCACCCAGTCAACTCGCCCAACACCCACAAACAAATTGGGCCCCTCCACGCCAGTTCCCACGTAGGTGGGCCTCTGCAGATCTAAGTCCCTGTGGTTCTCTCAAATGAACTCTGCCATGATGCTCGGAGTTCCACCCACTGCCACCTCAACCCCCACAGGCGTTTTCAGTAGGTGGTTTCTGGCTTTATTTCCCTACGTTGGTAGGCTGTGTGATCTGCTCCACTCCCCAGCTTTTCCTCCCGGTCTATCTGCATGCATATGAGGGACCACCTGGTCCGCCAGTCTTGGCCCCAGTGCGTCCAGATTGGCCAGCCACGGGCTTTTCCAGGTGCACTGGCTGCAGGTTTCACTGAGTGTGCCAGCCTCTCCGGGCAGCTGCAGCGTTGCCCCCACTGCTCCACAAACCACTGGCTCCACCCCACTTACCAGTCTGGTTGAATGTGTCTTCTTTAACTTCTTGGTTGTGGGATTTCCAAACAGTTGGTTTTTCTGTCAGATCTGGTTGTTTTTTGTTTTTAAATAGTTGTTTTTCCTCTTTTGGTTGTGCGAGGAGGCACAGTGTGTCTACCTACACCTCCATCTTGGCCAGAAGTCTCCATATTCAACAATTTGTGAGCAGTCTGATTACCAGTGTTTCGAACTCTGCATCTGATAGCTTGGCTATCTCTTCATCACTTAGTTCTATTTTTGGAGCTTTGATCTGTTCTTTCATCTGGGATATATATATATATATATATATATATATATATATATATATATATATATATAATTTTTTTTGTCTAGTCATGCCTATTACATAGTAAGGGGAGAGAGCCTTAGCTATTTTGCAGGGCAGGGCAACCTACATCTTCACGTTGTGGTGCTGCATATAAGGGAGGGATCAGAGAGAAACAATGCTGCTTGCTCGGCTCTCGCCCCACTTTCAGTCACTTCCCCTACTACCCATAAACATGTTTGGACTTTCTGGTGCTGATTCCTGGGTAGGTTGGTTTGTGTATGTTCTAGAACTCTGTGGGTCTCTCCAATGACCTCTCCTATGAAGCTGGGATTTCTCCTGCTGCCATAATACCGCAGGTTTTTTCAGTCAGAGGTTTTAAGGCTTTATTTCCCCATGCTGGAACTGTGGGTTGTGCAGTGTGTCTTGCTTCCCAGTTGTTCCTCTCAGTTTATTCACATACTAATGTGGGACCAACCGGTCCTCCTGCCACCACCTTGCCCACCCTGGTCTGCCAGCCATTGCCTTGCCACAGTTCCTCTCTGCCCTGGCTGCCCATCTCCAACTCCCCTACCTGTCTGGATGAATGTTTCTTCTTTAATTCCTTGGTTGTCAGACTTCCATATAGTTCTATTTTCTGGCAGTTCTTTTTTTAAATTTTTGTTGTCCTTCTTTTGGTTGTGCAAGGAGGCAAAGTTTATCTACCTACATCACCATCTTGGCCCCAAATACCTTCTCATATGAATTTTATTTTATTTTATTTTTTCCCATCATCTGCAGAATTTATTTTTTAATGTATTTTATTAATTATGCTATTACAGTTGTTCCACTTACCCCCCTTTATTCGCCTCCACCCGTCACCTCCCCCATTCCCCACTCTTTAGTTTTTGTCCATGGGTCATACACATAAGTACTTTGGCTTCTACATTTCCTATACTATTTTTAACCTCCCCCTGTATGTTTTCTACCTACCATTTATGCTACTTATTTTCTGTATTTTTTCCTCCTCTCTCCCCCTCCCACTCCATTATTTTTTTTATTAATTTTTTTGTTTAATTACAGTTATTTGCAGCCTCT
>PVJI01011600.1:0-55355 GCA_004026765.1 Micronycteris hirsuta | reverse complement strand
AAAAAAAGAAAGAGAGAGAGAGGAAGAACGTACAACTGCGCATGTTAACTTGAAAAATGTCCATAACTTTCTAAAGTGGATGTGTGTACATGATACGGTGCTATTTTATAAATTACTGTTCACAATATCTGCTTATATATGCTGAGGAAAAGAACAGGATAAATGTCCACCCGCACCATTAACAGTGTTTAATTTGCAACGTGGGAGGGAAGTGGGAGAGGCCAAGGGACCTTTGTTTTATATTCTGTGTGGTTTTATTTTCTCTTTTTATACCAAGCCTCTATTACTTTTATGATATTTTTCATTTTAATTGTTTGAAAAGACAACTTTTAAAATTCCAGACCCCTAGGGCATTCCATTGTTTCTTGCCTGTTTATCAAACCCTTCGACTTAAAAACTGGTTGACAGCAAAGCAAAAACCAGTTAATTGAAGATGTTGGAACTTAGCAACGTGGCTTTCCTTAGAATCACATTGAACTGCAAAGTAAGTTCAGAGTACCACAGAAGTCCGCTCTGGTCTGAGAGGAAGTTCATGGTGCTTTCAATGCACTGAAATAGTAAACTGATAAACTTGAGCCTTCACAGTGGCTCAGCCACATTGATGAGTTTCAAATGAGAATCGTGTGTTTTAAAATGACACATTATACAACAAAGTCAAGAAGTATCTGCAGTACTAAGGTATCATAGTATCACGGACTGAAAGCGCTGATGTTTCTCTGCCTCTTTGGGCTGGGAGCCCCTCGTACGACCTCTTTGTTTCCCGTATATGATGCAGGGTGTTCACACCTCAGGCTCACCTCCGTGTTGCCACTGTGTGTGCAAAACAATGTCTTGGGCTTGCTCTTTTCAGAAGAGAGCCATGAACAGAAGGATGGAATGAATGGATTGCTCCAGCCCAGGCCCCTGCAGCCTTCCCGTCTGCTGCCTGCGCCGCGTGGCTGCCCGGAGCTGTGTGTGGTGCTGCAGGCGCCGCGTCCTGTTTCACTCCCCTGGACTCTTGCGGTGCTCTTCTGCCTGCTTAAACCGCTTTTCCGTCATTTTTTCATATGGCTCTTTTTTTATTTTTTAAGACTCAGTGTAGGCTTTCTGTCTTCTAAGAGGGCGTCTCTGAAGCTCCAGGCAGACTGGCCACCTCCTCTGTGTTCCTGAGGTACTCTGTGCCTCTCCCCACTAATACTTCTCTATTATGTTAAAATGTCTGTTCATGAATCTTCTCTACTAGACCATAAATTCCTTGTGGGCAGGGACTGCATTCTGTATGTCTTCGTGTGCCTAGCACTAACCCAGTGCCTGGCAAACAGGAGGTGTGTATGCAGTCTGTTTCTTGAACTAGGCTGAAGAAGATTGCCTGTGAAGTATGTGCAGTCATACCTCGGTACTCCTTGACTTCAGACCTCATCAAACCAAGTACCCATTGCATTTTGATGAGAAAAAAATGTTGCAGCACCTAGCATTTGCTTGGGACTCATCACACTTACTAGAAATTGTGTGAGTCACAAGGCCACCCTGCGAGAGAAAATCCTTTATCACTTGGTACTCTGCAGTCTTGGCACTCATCATGAGTTCTAGAACCAATTAACAATGAGTACCGAGGTACCGCTGTGTTTGCTTCCCCAAAAGACAAGTGATATCTTTAGAACCAAGGTTTCATAAAAACAATTACGAAGAAGAATTTGGAGTTAGGTACACTGTGTGTTCCCAGGGAGCAATAAAACTTTTGGAAGCAAGTGTGGGTGGTGATAATACAGTCACATGCTGGCGATGATGTTTGGGTCAGCGACCACCACGTGTACAATGGTGGTCCCATAAGAATGTAATGGAGGTGGAAAGTTGTTATCACCTAGTGATGTCATAGTCGCGTTTGTGGTGATGCCGGTATAAACAAACCTACTGCACTGCCAGGCATTTAAAAGTATCGCACGCACAATTATGTGCAGTACATGATACTTCATAATGATAACAAGTGATTATGTTACTGGTTTATGTATTCACTATACTATGATTTTTATTGTTATTTTAGAATATACTCATTCTACCTGTGTAAAAATGTCTGTTGTAAAATGCCACAGCAGCCTGTTAGGTTTTGTGCTCACTGCATCTCTTAACTGCATCATTTTCTCTTGCGACTAATTTAATGGTAGGTTGTCTGTTCACCATGGCCTCTAAGCACACAAATCCACTGCTAATGTTGCCAGTACGAGGCCACTCCAAGTGACGGATCTGGAAACGAAATTAAAAATGACTAAGCATACGAAAGTAGAAAACGAATGATGGTTACAGCTCTGGCTGCAATCTTGAAGAACCAGAACAAAGCAGTGAAACCAACAAAATTTGAGAAGGGCCTATGTCAGACACAGAGAAACTACTAATGACCTGGACTGAAGACCAGACACAGAAGTGTATCCCTCTCAGCACCATGGGGATCACAGCCAGAGCAAAAAGCTTGTATGTGATGTTGAAAGAAAAGGCTTCTCCCAACTATAAAGTGAATTTACTGCTAGTTCTAGGTGATTTAAACGATTCAATTTAATTATTGTTATTTATCATATAACGTGAAAGTGAATGTTGAGTCTGGGAGTGCTGATGCAAAGGCTGCTGAAGAATATTTGGAAACTCTAGATAAGCTGATTGTGGAACAAAATTACCTGCCAGAGCAAATATTCAATATGAACGAAACCTCCCCATTCTGGAAGCAGATGCCTGAAAGGACTTTCATCTATTAGGAGGCCAAGTCAATGCCAGGTTTCAAGGTTTTCAAGGACATGATAACAGTCTTGCCCTGGGGCAACGTTGCAGCTACAAGTTAAAACCCTCTGTGATCTGGCACAGTGAGAACCTAGGACCTTTAAACATATCAGTAAATCACACACTGTCAGTGAGCTACGGGAGCAGCAGGAGGTCATGGATGACCCAGCTCCGCTTCCAAGATGCGGCTGTCTTGAATTGCAGTTACTACTCTAGCAAAATGGAGAAGTACTTTTTGGAGAATAACATAGAGACGTTGCTTATTGATAATGCTCCTGGACATCCTCCTTTTATTGGTAACCTTCATCCCAATATCCAAGTGGTATTTCTCCCTCTAAAACCCTCTTTTCGATGCTACCAGTGGATCAAGGAGTTAGAGCAGTTTTAAGGCCTACTACCTGAGGAGCACCTTCGACCAGGCTATTGCTGCAATTGAGGGAGACACTGAGAAGACATTGACACATTCTGGAGGGATTACCGCATCTGTGACCGCATCGGGAACCTTACTGGAGCTTAGGGTAAGGTCAACAAGAAGTGCATGGATGGCCTTTGGAAGAAGACACTCAGAGAGTCATCTATGACTTCAGAGACTGTGAAGAATGAGGAGGTCACAAATATCAACAAGACTGTGGTGTGGATGAAGATGACATCGAGGGGCCCCTAGACTTGGTTCCTGAGGAGTTAATTACTGAAGAGTTGCTGGGACTGGATCTGGAATATGTACATGAAGAAGAGGCAAGAGAAAAGGGAACTGTAGGAGGAGAAAAAGAACCCCCAAGAAAAATCACAGTGAAGAGTTTAGCAGAAGCTTCGGCAGACCTCAAGAAGCTTCTTTGAAAGTTGGAAAGCCTGGACCACAACACCAAAAAGGTTTTCATTAATGGAGAAGAATGTTCACGGTGCCTCCTCTGTTTATAAGCAAATCTATGATGTAAAAAGGAAACAAACCAAGCAAACCAGCATGGACATAGTTCTGAAAAGGGTGACACCTCCTGAGAAGAGCCTCGGGCAGGTCCTTTGAGACGACAGACCCATGCGTCGGATTGTTCCTGACCTCCCAGTGGGACAGGTGTGGGGGGGAACGGTGATACTAAGGATCCTCACCCTGTGCAGGCCCGGGCTAATGTGTGTGGTGTGTCTTAGTTTTTCATAAAAAAAATTTAAAAGTTTTGAAGAAATTTAAAAATAGAAAAAGCTTATATTAATAAAATAAGGATATAAAGAAAAATATTTTATATAGCTGTACAATGTGTATTTTAAGCTAAGTATTATTACAAAACAGGTGAAATTTTTTTAAAATTCAAAACTTTATAATTTATAAAAAGGATACAGTAGATTAAAATTAATTTATCATTGAAGAAAAATACGTTCTTACAAACTTAGCATAGCCTAAGGGTGCAGTGTCTGTAAAGCCGACGACCGTGCACAGTAGTGTCCTGGGCACTCACCACCCGCTGCTCACTCACCCAGAGCACCTTCCAGTCCCGCAAGCCCCATTCTTGGTAAGTGCCCTGCACAGGTGCACCATTTTTATCTTTATACCGTATTTTTACTGTACCTTGTCTGTGTTTAGAAATATTTAAATACACAAATACCGTTGTGTTATTTACCACTGTGTTATTACAATTGCCTACAGGATTCAGGACAGTGAATGCTGTAGCTAGGAGCAATAGGCTGCTCCATGCAGCGTAGCTGCGCTGTTGGCTGTCCAGGTGTGTGTGTGCCCATGATGTTCACGCAGGGCTGAAATCGCCCAACGGTGCATTTCTCAGAGCGTATTTCTGCCATTAAATGACAGCTGAGTGTACCTCCTGCTTACCAGTTTTTTTTTGTTGATAGAATTCCTTACCAATGAATGTGCTCATTAAGAATTATAATAAAAACCTAGCCTCACTCTCAAATTTTTTGGCAACATTTAATGGAGTATACAAGAAAAAATACTATGGGAACAGATCTAGATTTTGATCAAGCAAACTGTTCCACCACTTTAGATTATAGATAAGTATAGTATAAGATAGCAGTCCAAAGGACTTGCCAGAGGTCATATTGTGAAGTTCAAGGATGATTCTATTAAACATCAAGGAGTTTTACCTAACCAGGAGGTGGGGAGGGATTGCAACAGAGTGGTACAACTTTTGTAGTGAATGGCTTTGATCGTCCTTTGAGCTGCTGATAAAAGCTTTTCAGTCCTACAATACTTCTCCCCATCCATTCTCATTACCATAGCCTTTTTTCTTTTAACCTGTCTTCCAAAGAGAGGAAAGGAGGAAAGGTTTTGATAGAGAGCAGAGAGAAGTGAACACTGTAGATTTTGGTTTATTTGTTTTGCCCTATCTCTGCCTCCCTGTATAATGAAACTAATTCTACCTCCATACATATGGCACATTAATTATAGTGTTTGGTCAGGGTTTTTTTTTTCCAGCAAATTCTCTATAACAAATAATTATATTACAAATAAAATCTCTCTGCCTATATGAAAGTCTGTGTTGGAAATGACTAGGAGAGCTCCACTCACCCAACAGCAAAGACGGTTTAGCTCTCCTTAGTGTTCACACTCAGTCATTTAGTCCTGAATGACGTCGTTGTAAAGCAGGGATGGGTGCTACATCCGGTTAGAGGGGCTTAGCTAGACTCACAGGAGTGTCCTGCATTTTGGTGTCTCTGGGCCACGCTGGAAGAAGTTGTTGTCTTGGGCCACACATTAAATACATTGTGACATGTAATCACAAAAAAAATCTCATAATGTTTTAAGTAAATTTACGATTTTGTGTTGGGCCGCATTCGTAGCCATCCTGGGCCCCATGCGGCCCACAGGCTACAGGTTGGACACCCCTGAGCTAGAGACAAGCTAATCGTCAGGGACAGAGTTGGACATCAGGCGCGTGTATCCAGTTTGAGAATCACGACATTTGTAGGGCAGGCTGGTCTGCTAGATCGGGGGTAAGTAAACATGGCCCCATGGCCAGAGGTGCTGTAGCTCAGGCTGGCTCCCATATGGAGACATGCTGGTAGGGAAGAGGAAGAAATCAGGACTGGAAGAGCTAATCTGCTATGTAGCTGGCCCCTAAAAGCAGTATGTGAGGGACTGAGGGACTCTCACGCTTGGTGCATACTTGCTTTGTTAAGAAAGCCTGGGCAGAAACTCTGGTGGGTGGGTCATGTGAGCAGGAGTATCTAAGAGTGATAATGTCCGTGGTTAGAGGAGTGGTTCATCTAGGTTGAAACAGGACCCAGGCAGCTGCTTGGAGTACGGTATGAGAGCCCTGGTGCCAGGACTTCAGGCATATGGGCTGAAATTTAGGGAAGGTCTTCATTCCACGCAGGGCAAATGAGGTACGACTCAGGAAAAGCAGGTAGAAGCCTGTTGGAACACAAAAGGAATTTGAGAGGAAGGCGCTCAGAGGCATGCAGCTACCTCCCTATTTCAAAATCTCTTAACTTCCACCCCACCCCCCTGCCAGGCTGCTGTTCTTGGGTGATGATGTGGATGCATTTCTGCCTAGCCTCCAGAGCAATGCAAAGCTTATTAGTATTCGGTGTCTCGCCCCAGGTCCCTCTGACCATGGCAACTTGTATATTCATTGAGCAGTGGTGCCGCATTTGTCGCAGATTAGGTCATTGCCCACCCGCTGGATCCACTAGTCATGTTCTAGCCATGATGATCACGTTACTACAGCCCTGGAAAGTGGGTTCTGGGCCAGTGTTCCAATCACCGCACCTTGAATGAACATAGCAGAGTCACTGGCTGAAGGGGTATCCTGTTTCAGATGGACCAGGAAACATATAGACTAATTTGTTAAAGTGCCAGAATATAATTTATAAAAAGATTTGGGGAAGGTATCCACAAGTGAAAAACAAGGTGCAAGTTGAGTTTGCTAAGAAAGCGCAGCAAGAAGGAGTCAGAAGGAAAGAACTCAGCTGCACGCTAGCTAGCACTGACGAGAGAGGAAACTGGCCTCTAAACTACTTAAGTCTTGAGACAAATCCTAGCACCCTAGAGTGATGCTTTCAGCTTTTCATGGAACCTGAATGAGAAATGCAAACTCATCCTATACTTCTACACTACTTACCAAATAACCTTTGCATCTGAAATTTGTCAAGTTTGCTCCTTAACTAGGAAAGAGGAGTTCTGTATAAACAAGGAATTTGAATTCTCAGTAAGTATAGTTGTCATCCCTCTTCTGTGAGGCAAAACTCAAGAACTAAAAATATTAGAAATGTGGAGGTAAATGGGAAAAATGAACCAAGTCACGCTAGGATGATCGCAAGGGCCAGGACTGGGCCTGGGAGAAGGGCCTGCTTTGGCAGTAAGGGGTCAGTGGGCCTCCGCAAGTTTCTCTGTGGCCCCGAGAGTCACGTCACAGCAACGTCAGTCACGTCTGTGAGGATGATCCCAGTACAAAATCTATAAACAGAGGAATGGAATATGCCATGTGTTTTTTATGACTACATTTCTTCTAATATTGAAATTTCTTTTAAATAAATGTTTTCTAGATTTTTTCAAAGAAACTTAGTTACTTTGTAACTCTTAATACAAATAGCATCTTCTTTACTTCTTGTTTCCTGTATTTCTTCAGGAATTACCTCCCTACAACGGCTTTGGACTAGTTGAAGACTCCGCTCAGAATTGCTTTGCTCTCATTCCAAAACCTCCCAAAAAAGATATTGTGAAAATGCTGATGAATGATAACAAGGTGCTTCGTTATTTGGCTTCACTGGTGAGGATCATTTTTATGTACTAAGATTCTGTTCTGTCTCAGTACCGTGCCTTCAGGCAGGTTGGATGGTATTAATTAAGTACAGTGCCCGTGAACCAAGACCTAGCTCAAGGCCAATCTCCCACAGAAATCTTTCTTAGATCGTTAATCCTCCCCTCTACTCCTCAAACATTCATAGACCGCTTTTTTTTGTTTATTAAGTAGTTTTGAAAGCCCAACTTGTATTTAATTTACTTATAGGTCTGTGTGCCTTTCCAGGGTAGTGATTTCCTTGAGGGTAGGGATTTATGTTTTACTAATTTTTAGCATTACCTGTCATGTCTAGCTTGATGTATTTTATATTCATCAAATGTAGTAAATGGAATTATTTACTGACACCAGTTGAACTGATGTTGCCTGCGAGAAGGCATATGGCTAGTGGTTGAGAGCACAGCTCTGGAAACATAGATTCAAATTTGAATATTTCACTCATGGTCTGAATTACCTGAGGCAAACTACTGATAGAAATTCAAAGGATAATGTCTTTAATTTTTTTTTAAGTGTAGAAAAAGGAATAGAAGCATTTTATTTGGAACTATGGACACAAATAGCAGAAGTTGGAGTAAGCTCCTTGTGGGAATAGGAATTGGGAGTGGGGAGGGGTGGTTCGGATGACTTTCAAACTGCAGGCAGACTTTGGAGGAACTGTGGGTTCGGCTCCAGACCGCTGCAGTAAAGCAAGTGCTGCAATAAAGCGAGTTGTGGTCGTTTTGCTGGTGGAGGGTCTTGCCGTCACGCCGTGAAAAAACACACCACCTGTGGAGCGCCGTGACGTGAAGCACAGTAGCAGGAGATGTGCCTGTATGCACTACATGTATGTGAGAAAATAAAAATGAAATAAAACCGTTGACTAATGTGTTTTAGAAAAATGTCGAGCAAAGCTTTGGATAAAAAGGGGTTCTATGCCGACTGGAACACTCTGTACCATACGAACTCTGGTTAATGGAGGGTTTACACTGTGATTAAGTTCTCTGAGTTACCGTGAAAATTCAGTAGGCCGGTGGGAATTTGGGCAGTAACTGCAGACTCCCTGATGGCAGGGAGCACGTCTTCCTAGACTTTGTGGTTCTCAGTAGCTGTTGGTTGAATGGGAACATGACGCTAGTTACACATACACTGTCCGTGAGTTAAGCAATACAATATTATAACCATTTTATCGTTCAGAACAAGAGTTAGAGAGGTTGAGAGATCTCAGTGCTGCTTGGGCAGAGGCAGGACTAGAACTCAACTTTTTAACTTTCAACCCAGTATCCTTTTTTTATTCAAAGAATATATTCTTTAAATAAAGAATATATTTTATTGTACAGTATATGGTACATTGTATTGTACAATGTAAATGATTTAGAAACATGACAGTACATTCAGTAGAAGCAGTTCTAATCCTGCCGTCTTATTTGTGAGAGAGACAGTAGGGAAACGAGAAGCATAGGTGTTTTTACTGCAGAGAAATGGTTACCGAAGCCCTCAGGTCGGTGGCTGGAGGAGCCACCAAGAAGGAGGTTAACTTGGAAAAAAGCCTTACTCCTGCGGCTGTGAGAACCCTTAGCCCAGCACCCTTTTGATCAAGAACCAGTATACTTCCCAGGCTGTGAACAGGGAAGAGGACGCACATGAATGTGTCAAAGACATAGTTGTAGGCTTGCTTCCCTACCTGAAAATCCTGGGAAAAGTATTAGCAATACATAAGTGATTATAAAAATTGTGATGAATAATGTTAGATATTGCTAAGTGAGAGGAAAGAATACACTTAGATTGACCACAGTCTTTTGTACTCACAGATAACCCAGGCAAATCTGATATATTATAAATGGTTGAAGAGTAGATCATTTGAATCAGCCCACTTGCTCAGATAACTAGAAAAACTGGTGCGTGCATGTGTGTGTGTGTGTTTTCTGCTGCTTGAGGGTGCTGAACATCTAACAAGATGTGAAGAATCACTGAGCAAGAACCAGGAGAATGTTGAAAACTGTGAGGTGAGCCCAGCAAATGGGGCCCTATTTCCTCTGAGAAAGTTTGCTGATTCCAGAAGAAGCACCTGTCGGAGCAAACTTCGTACTCTAGTAAAGACAGAAGCACTTGGTGAACCTATGTGCTGATCCTTGAAGGGACTATTTTCTGGCTTTGAACTGTCTCCATTCCAGAAATCAGATTAAGGTGATCCTAGATTACTAATGTCCCCAAATGTCTAGCAGAAGCAAATGCAAATTCTCTAAAAATAGCATCATCCTAAGCTTCAAATTATTTCTGTAAATAATTTAATATAATGTGTAGCACTAATTAAAAATAACAATATTAATAATACAATATCTAGACAAAAGTCAAGATGACTTGAGCAGATGATAAGATGAAGGAAAATGAGCAGAAACAACAGACAATAGAAATATATCTATAGGGGCAGGCTGGTGTTACCAAACTTAAAAAAAAAACTATATTTACTTTTTGAGGAGATAATGGATAAGATTGGGAATTTCAGGAGAAAACTAGAAACAAAAAAAGTACTTCAGTTTTGATAAATTATCACAGTAATAGAATAAAAGAAAAAATTGGATGCATAGAATTATTTGATAAAATTATTATCAGTTTAAAATAAAACTCTTAGTAATAGGGGATAAAAGGGAATTTTCTTAGTCCAATAAAGGATGACTATCAAAAATCTGCTGCAAACAGCCCTGGCCAGAGTGGCTCAGTGGTTGAAGCGTCATTCCATAACCAGAGGGTTGTGGGTTCAGTTTCCCATCAGGGCCCATTTGTAGGTTGTGGGTTCATGTCCTGGTGCAGTTGCATTTGACCCTGGTCTGGATGCGTGTGAATGCCAGTCTTGGTCCTGGCGTGGATCCCAGGTCTTGGTGCTTAGGAAGGAAACCAACCAAGCAATGTGAGGGCTATGTTTCTCTCTCACCCTTCCTCTCTCCTTTCCTTTCTCTCTTTCAAAAAAGATAAAAATAAAGAAAAGCAAATGAAAGTGTCCTCGGGGTGAGGATAAAAAAAAAATCTGCTGCAAACAGCATACTCAGCGATGAAATGCTGAGATTGAACTCTCTGAGATTAGGAACTAGGCAAGAGTACTCTATCTTCTTCTATTCAGCTGGAGGTCTTAGCAGTATAACTAGAAGGAAAATAGAGGGGATAAGGATTGAAAAGGAAGAAATAAAACTGTCATTATCTAAATGAATGATTGACATGTAGAAAATGAAAAAAGATCTACATTTTATGTTAGTAGAGTCAATATAAAAATACCAACCAACAAAAAATAAAGTTAGAAAAATGCCATTTACCATAGCATCAAAAAATATTAAATTTCTAGGAGTAAATCAAACAAAAGGTATATAGTACCTAACATATTACTGAGAGAAAATTAAAGACCTAAATAAATGGACATACCTTGTTAACTGGTTAGAAAATTCAATATTATTAAAAAGTGGTTCCCAATTCATTTATGATTTCAAAGCAATTACAGTCAAAATCCCGAAAGGTTTTTATTTTTGCGGATTGACAGACTGACTCTCTTATTTATGTGCAGATGTAAAGCACTTCCAAGAATAGCCAAGACATTCTTGGAGAACAAGATTGGTGGTGGATTCGCTTACCAGCATATCACAATATATTATTAAAGTCATATAAAGTGATCAAGATGAGAGAGTATCTTGCAAAGATAGATAATTAAGCCAGTGGAATAGATTGGACAGCCCAGGAAGACCCGCACACACTGAACATACGTGACAAATGCGGCCCCGCCGAGGGGTTGGGAAAGGAAGGTCTTTTCGATAAACTGTATCAGAGCAATGAGAGATCCGCAAGGGAAACTAGAAGAAAATATAGAAATCAATTCTGGATGAATTGATTTAAGTGTAAAAGGCAAAGCAATAAAATTTCTTAATATAATTTTAACCTTACAGTAGGGAAAGATTCTTTAGCAGTACACAAAAGCAGTAACCATTTCAAAAACATACATTTGACTACATTAAAATGGAGAGCTCATATTTCTCAAAAAACACCAATAAGGGTAAAAAAAGGAAAGGACAGGGTGGGAGAAGATGTTACTATAGAAATCAACTAAGAACTCATATCCAGAATATCTAGAGAGCACTAAAATCATTTTTAAAAATAAGCAAGAAACTTGAAACAGGCATTTTACAAAAGAGGATGTCCAGAGGGCCAGTAAACATGGAAAGGTGCCCCGCCTCGTCGGTGATCAGGGAAGTACAAATTAGAACCACAGTGAATTGCCTCTCCTCACCTACCAGGGTGATTAATGAGTTGGTGAGAATATGGAACAATAGCAAAATCTCATGCTGTTAGTGACATACTCACTTAGGAAAATAGCTTGGTAAAATCAAATATACCAGGTTGTGCCCAAAATAGCACACATGTGTGCACTAGAGATAAAGAATGTTCATAAAAGCATAATCCGTGAGAGCCAAAAATAAACCTAGATGCCTGTCTATAGGAGGCTGGAGAAATAAATTATGGCATACTTATACAGTGATTTGAATTCTGTTCAGCAATAAAAATTAATGAACTATGGCTACAAATAACAAGGATAAGTCGCATAAACATAATTTTGAATGCAAGAATTCAGACACAAAAGAATATGTACATATTATATAATTTTATTTACCTGAAGACTTAAAAATCCAGGCAAAACAAGACTGTTTAGGGATGCCTCCTTTGTACTAAAGCTAATGAAAACCATAAAACTCAAGATAATGGCTTCCTTGGTGGGGGAGGGGAGATACTGATTGGGCGGGTGCTTTCTAGATTCTGTCCGTGTTTCTTGACCAGGTGGTGGTTACATGGGTGTTCCCTTTATGAAAAATTTTTGAACCGTACATTTTGTTTTTTTGTATTTTCTCTGTGTTAGAGTTCATAGTATAAAATTATTTAAAAGAACACCAACAGGACTATTAGTAAAGAAGGAGTGTGCATCTTCCTATGAGCAAGAAAAAAGAAGTGGTATTCTGGTCATGGTCATCTTCAAAGGTGTCTCCCTGACCTGTCCGGGAAAATAGAGGGCATATTCATGCAGTTCATCGCAAAAGCTCTGAAGGATGAATCCCCAAGCCCCTTGCTATGCCCCTGCCTGTAGCGCTGCTCAGAACTTTATATTTTATTCTAAGTGTGACGGGAATTCTCAGGAGGTTTGAGAACAAAGGAGTGATGTGGTTTGATTTTATTGTTTTGTGGTGCTGGTTTTTAAAAAAAAAATTTGTGGTGTTCAATCAAAAAAAGTTTAGAAACTATTAGATTAGGGAATGGTATGAGGAAATTGTTTTACTAAAAGGAAATCCAATGTCTTTTTTCAATAAACAAGAATTTATTACACACATAATCCTGTGGCCTGAGTGAGAAGACATGTGCAGAAGTTGCGATATGAGAAGATTTTAGTCAAGAATAAGCATGTCTGTATTTAAGCTTGTTCAATCTGGAATTTGTTGTTTAAGGGTTATGTTATCATTCTCAGCAATTTGATATAGGAAAAGTCTTGTCTACAAGATAGTTTTTCAGAATCACTTTCAACTCTGTGATTCCTCCCTTCTTAAATTTTCTTTTTAAAGTTGTGTGTACAAATTGATTTGTTTAAAGAACTAAACTTTGAGTAATCATCTTAGCGGCCACCATGTTAAATCTAATGTCAGCGGGAGGTTTCACATTGGGTGCCGGTGGGCAGGCTGTGTCCGACGTATGTGCTTCCTTGGGCCTGCACAGTGCTTTAAGAGAGTTGAAGTCAACATTTTAAAATCAGGGCTCTATATGGTAATCTAGATTTCTGTCTTCTCATGAAAAATCAGAAGATCTAGCAACACTGGGCCTCCCTTCTCACAAGGCCACGACCGACTGGAGTTGAGGTGGGCAGCCTCCTTTAGATGCGGCGTGTCCTTCCCAGGCCACCAGCCTCCCTCATACTGTTCATTTTGTGTTACACTTGATGCAATAGATTTAGATTAGCGACCTCGTCCCTGTAGTTATTTAATGTGGGGGCCATCTGGACAGTTCATGTACATTCAGAATATCCTTTTTCTTTTTACACTTTTCTAGGAATCTCCTATCCCAGAAGACAAAGGCCGCCGATTTGTCTTCTCTTATTTTCTAGCCACTGATATGATCAGCATCTTTGAGCCTCCTGTTCGTAATTCTGGTATCACTGGCGGCAAGTACCTCGGCAGAACAAAAGTTGTCAAACCACACTCTTCAGTGGAAAACCCCGTCTACTATGGCCCTGGTGACTTCTTCATTGGTGCTGTGATTGAGGGTAGGTCTAATCACAGTTTAGGCTTCCCAACTAGGCAAGTGAATTAACTCGGTTAAGTCTTGTAAGAGGCACTTAGCTGCATTCCAGCCAAGGTAAAGCTAATATTCTTCCATATGTGCTCCAGTGTTTTCATGTCCTTCCTTATCTTATCAGTTAAACTGTAAATTGATTGCATTTTTTGGCTATAAATACAGACCCTGAACTTCCTAACAATGAGCAAATGACTGCATATAAGTTTAGGGAACCACTGAAAGTTCATTAGTCTAGGTCAGAAATGCCTGTATGTGAATTCCTCGTTTCAGGGTCAGTATTATTTTACTCCTGATTGTGTGATAAGAAGATAATGAAGCTAAGTGTATTTCTACCCTCCCCCCAGTGTTTAGCCACCGGTTCATCATCATTGATATAGACGACTACGCTTTGAAGTATATGGAGAGCAACGCTGCCCAGTATTCACCAGAAGCACTCTCATCAATTCAGAACCATATTCGAAAGCAAGAAGCTCCTGCGTCAGAATTAGAAAAGTATGTTTGATTGTCTAAAGTCCATTTTTACTTTGGCACATATGACATATTCAGGAAATAATTCTTTTTTTTTTTTAACAGAAACCTGTAGTTTCTTTTTTAAAAAATATTTTATTTATTTATTTTTATAGTGGGGGAAGAGAGGAAGAGAGGCAGAGAAATGTCACTGTGTGTTTGCCTCTCGAGCACCCCCTACTGGGGACCTGGCCCACAACCCAGGCATGTAGCCTGACTGGGAATTGAACCAGTGACTGTTTCATACACAGGCCAGCACTCAATCCACTGAGCCACACCAACCAGGGCTCAAGAAATAAATCTTGATAAAATGTTGGGTAATCACATTTTAGATTTTCAGATTTTTCTCACCAAGTAGAGTTATTGGTCATCCACAAAAGGTTTTCTGGGTCCAAGATAACAATTAGCAACTTAGAATATTTTCAACTTTTTTTACTTAGCAAATAATTATTGAATGCCTAGTATGGGTCAGATAAAATCACTAGCTCTTGGGCTTTTCCAGTAAACAAAATACGGAGAAAAGAGGTTGCTTCCCTCATGGAGTTAACCTAAGCAGAGGGAGATAGCCAATAAACAGCATAAGTAAACAATACAGTATATTAGCTGATGAGTGCTATGGAAAAATGGAGCAAGATAAGGGTGATAAGGGTTTCTGGGGAGTGGTGGTGGATTGCAGTTGATCGGGGAGGTCACGCCTTGGAAAGGTGACTTGAAGGTAAAGGAATTAGCCATGTGGGTATCTGGAGGAAGAGCTTTTCAGGAAGCGGAACGCAGAGCGCTAAGGCCCTAAGTAGCAGCATACCTAGACTACTCAAGTAACACTGGCAAGAAGTAGGCCAGTGAGAGTGGCAGGAACGGACTGAGTGAAAGGCAGAGAGGTGGGAGCTGGAGTTAGAAGATTAACCAGGGGCCAGATTGTGTAGCATCCGATAAGTCTTTGGAAAGATGTTTGGCTTTTCTCTGAGTGAAATGGAAAGCCACTGTGGTGTTCTGAGAGGAAGTGGCAAGGTTTGACATATGTTTTAAAGAGCTATTGTGCTATGAATAGATTAGGATAGAAATTAGGAGAATATTGCCCTAATCCAGGCAAGAGATGAAAGGATAATCTCTTTAATACCACCCTTGTGCATGGACCAGGGTAGTAGTAAAGACGGTGAGAGAAGCGGTCTGATTTTGGATCTGTTTTAAAGGTAGATCACTTAGGGGACACAGGAGAAACAGTAGTCAAGGATGACTGCAAGGTTTTTGGCCTGAACAACTGGAAGGAAGGAGTTGCCATCATCTGAGATTGAGGACGACGTTCCTCTGGGGCAGAGGAGGTTTTTTAGGAGAGGATTTCAGTTTTGGCTATACCAGGTTTAAGACAGCTGTCAGATATCCATGCAGAGATATCAAACAGGCCGTTGGTGTATAAATCTGGAGTTCAGGCAAGAGGCCTGGGCTGAAGATGTAAATGCAGGAGTTGTTGGCATGTAGATGATATTTTAAGCCACAGGACGGAGTGAAATCTCGGAGGGAGTCAGTGCAGACAAAGAAGAGAAGAGCTGCGAGGACTGATGTCTGGGGTCCTCCAACACCCAGAGCTGAGAACAGGAAACCGAGTAAGACGACTAGTGAGGAGGAAGAAAGCCAAGTGTGTGGTATCCTGGAAACCAAGCAAGGAGAGTGTCGTCTCCGTGTGCACAGGAGTGTGGGACCGTGAAAATGACCGTGCAACACGGCCTCAGTAATCAGTGGGAAACTCACCATAAAAATTATTGTATAATCATAAAAAACTCTCATGGTTATAAATATATAGGGAAATGAAAAAGCAGTAATACTAATTTTTATTTAGTACACTGTAATTTAAAACATCGGCAACATGGAAAATTAAAGTGTTTTATTTCCTTGTAAAAAACATATCAAGCGTAGTAGTTTAAGCAGTGCTTGCTGCCATTTTCTCACCGTATAACTTACACAGAGTGAGCATCTTTTCTGTGCCCCGGCAAACTGTCATATCCTTGCTAATTTTGGATCAACTTCCAAAATTTTATTATTTTTGCTTTCAGCGCTGTGGAATATCTCCTAGAGTTCCGTTAGTGACCGTGGAGTATCTCGGAGCGTGTCTTTCTGTGCAGTGTTGCGCTGGCACCCGGGATATGCCCGCCCCTCTCATCACATCGCTCTCCTCGCTGCACGCCGGTCCGGCCTCACTCACTGACGCCGAGATCACTTGAATGGCAGCAGCATTAGCATCCCCACAGTTAGCTCTTTCTTCTATAACACCATTAGGTTTGATTCAGATTTTACTTCCAGCGTTATCACCTTTTATTTCTTCGTTGCACTTTCATCTGTGTTGGTCAGTTCTCTCTTTTGTAAAACATCACGTGGCTTCATCACTGAGAGACCGGGGGGCCACTCAGCTATATACTTCGTTGTCTGTGTGTGAGCTGGAAAACAGATGCCCAGTGACCAGTCACCAGCAGACTTTGAAAGAAGTGGTATGATTGTCATTGATCGTGATATGTATGCATCTGTTATGCTTGTACTGATTCGGTGAACTGAGAACCTGACAGTGAATTTGTACTTCATGCAGTTACTCACAGTCATAAGCTGGGGTAAGTGAAGTTTGAACCATGCTGTTGAGAGGCTGGGTTACTTAAACAGTAGTAACTTAAACTCACGCATGTCAGAACTGTGCAAAGAGAAAATTGCCTGTATATCAAGGAAGACGGACTAATTCATTTTGTCAAATGGGGATTTAGTGATGTAGGGGACATTGGGAACTTAAAGAAGAGTTTCAGTTGAATGGGAAGTTAGGAAAACCAAAACCCCGATGGGAGTGGACTCAGAGAGAATGGGAGGAGAGGAGTTGAAGAATGGACGATGGACGAACGGTGTGAGGAAGCGTGGTGCGAAGGGCAGCAGAAATGGGGCAGTAGCTGGTGGGAGAAGAAGTGGAGTTAAGACAAGAGTTTTGTTTGTTTTTAAGATAGCGTGTTTATTTATAAGTGGGAATGATTCTGTGGAGAGGGAGAAACATTGATACCTGTGTGTGAGGGAGGGGAGATCTGTGGAGCATGTGCGGGAGGGTGGGGTTTGGCACACAAGCGAAGGAACCGGCTTTAGACACAAGCACCAACCATCCACCTTGGGCAGGGCTCTGAAACTTTTGGTCTCAGGAGACCTTTATACTCTTAAAAACCTGAAAGGGTGTTTGTTTATGTGGTTTGTATCTGTTAATATGTACCATGTTAGAAATTATATCTGACATTTAAAATATTTATGAATGTTTTAAAAAGAGTAGTAAACTCATTTCATTTTAATGCAAGTAACATGATTTTATGAAAAATAACTACATTTCCCAAACAAAAAAAAAATTAGTGAGAAGAGTGGCATTGTTTTACAAATTGTTTTGCACATCTCTTTAATATCTGGCTTTATTAATAGAAGATAACTATTTTCATCTGCTTCCGTAATGAGCCTACTGTGACTTCATTCATCACGTAACCCTTGGAAAACTCCACTGTGCATTTGTGAGAAAATGAATAAAAAAGCAAATAATGATTAACTATTATTATGAGAATAGTTTTGACCTCACAGACTTCCAAAAGGGTCTCAGGAGCCTCCAGATGTCCTGGGGTTAATCTTCGAAAGCTTGGTCTGTGGTAACAGTTAGAAGTTGGAATGTGGGGGGTACAGATGCTGGTGGTGGTGGATATGGTCAGAGGGTTTTGCTGCCTGTCTCACTGTTATGACATAGTTGTACAGTCAGAGGAATGAGGACGGAGAGCTGTTGGAGGTTTCAGGAGAGAGGAAATTTGTAAAATGCTCTATTCTGTTGACTACATAAATAAAATAAATGAAATGAATATAAAAATAAGACGAAAATACATATATTGCATTATTTTGTCTACTACTAATTATAAGTCTAATTATAACTGATATTCACCATCAGTTAAAAAATGCATCCTGAATCCAGAGGTGTATGGAGTGTGGGGGAAATGTGTCAACACTGATGAAATATGGCAACTCCCTAGGGAAGTGGGGGGGTGACTGCACTAGAGAAGCAGGGTTTGGTGGCTGGGCAGCATTAAGGGCTGAGCTGAGATTCATGGTCACACATTTAATGCAAGCACTTCTCAGAATTTTTTCTGTAATTTTTTCATGTCTATGAAAATACCAGTGACACTGGAAAGCCTCTTTTGTTGGCATACTTCCAGTAGAATCTTTTTTATTTTTTCTCTGATTTGGTAATGATAAAAAGTTGCTACTCTGGCACTTAGAATGAGAGAACCAATACAAATAAAGAGAAATTCAAGTTCTGGGTTAAGAGATCCATCGCTCTCTTATTTTGACCCTCACCTTCCCTCTCTCCTCTTGTGATGAGTCAGAGAGAAGAGCGAGATAAAACGTTGGAACCCAGGTGTCACGCCTTCCATGCCTTCTAGCCGTTCTGCCCTTGGCCTCGAGTGCCTCTCATCCGGTAAAGAATCCATCCGCTCCAAGGAAACACAGGTCCTTTATTTGACTAATCGTTGTAAAAGTCATGAAAGGAGGATCCCAAGTACTTGTCAGGCCTAAGTACTTTTTGTATCAAGTGTCAGTTATCAGTCATAGGAAGATGAAACTGGGAGTCAGCCATTTTCCTTTTCTAAGCCAGAAATTTAAAACAGTGCATAGGTAACTGAGCATTGGCTTTATCCAAAGTCCTTTTTGGGTTTTAGGTCCTCATTGCAATGTATTGAACTCAGACTTAGAGATAGCGAATGCTCATTAACCCCTCTATCGGGAATCTGCATGTGTGAATAGCATGAAAACACGCGTGTTTATATATATTACTCTTGTCCTGTTAGCATGTCCATTTGTGCTCTTCTGCTCCAAGAAGACCCTCCTCCCCTGTTCAAGGTCCTTTTAATTCTCTTTTTCACTTCCAGACACCTTTCTCAATAGACATTTCCAAATATTTTCATCTCATTGTCTATTTTCTTTATGCTCCAAGCTCTTCCACATTCACTTTTCAGTTGATGAGAACAAATTATCCAAGGTGAGCTTCTTCAATTTTCCCACTCTTCACATTAGAATGTTTTTGTATGATCAATCATTCATTTTCTCTTTAGCTTGTTGTCAAAGGTAAGTCGCTCCCATTTCTCCAAATATCATTCTTCTATATTATGTTTTTCTTAATTTTTTATTTACTGATTTTAGAGAGAGAAGGGGGAAGAAAGAGAGAGAGAGATCAACTTGTGGTTCCACTTATTTATGCTGTCATTGGTTGATTCTTGGGTGTGTCCTGACCAAGAATGGCGCAACCCTGGCGTGATGGAATGATGCTCTAACCAACGGAGCTGCCTAGCAGGGTCTGGCTTATGCTTGTGACTGCCTCCTTTCTGACTGCTCCTTATAACTCTTCATAAATTGCTTTCCTGAAGTTTATTGGTTGTTTCCAAATCCAATGGTCTCTTATCATTTATTCATTAATTAATCAGATATTTGAGCTTGCACCATCTGCCAGACCTTAATAAATGCTTAAGCAAATATATGAAAGAATAGGGAACTCATAGTCTAGGACAGGAGTTGGCAAATTTTTTGTGAAGAAGTAGGTAGTAAATAATTTGTTTTGTAGGCCATGCTGTCTCTGTTGTAACTATTCAACTCTACTCTTGTAGGGCAAAAGCAGCCATAGACAAATACAAATAAATGGGTATGGCCGTATTACAATTAAATTTTATTTAGAAAAACCAGCAGCAGGCTGGCTTTGACCTATGAGCTGTAGTTTGCCAACTTCCTGGTCTAATGTTTAGCCTTTTTTATCTACATATATGTTGCTCTTTACCACTTGCTTTTTGAAACCTTCTCTCTTGGGTTCTAATAAGTCAGAGCCTTTGTTATTTTTCCTACTCCTCTTTTTTTCCTACTTTTGCCAAATAGGTTGGCACTTCTCAAGGTCCTGTTTTTGGTCCTGTAGTTTTCGTTCTGTAAACTCTCTTGAAATCTCACCTCATCTCATTGCAGTTTGTCTAAATAAGGTGCTCTCCTTCCTGACCATTCTCCTGACTCTATTCTTCAATTCCTATCTGCCTACGGAGTGTGTCTTCATCCAGCTGAGTCACCAGCATCTCCTGCAACTGAAAATGAAACCATTGTTGTTTGTATCTTCCTAGCACATCTGCTCTTCCTTCCTTCTTTTCTACTGTTTATCTGTTGCATGAAGTTGTGACAACAATGACTTGTGATAACAGATATAAAGTACCAAGCATAGTGCCTGGCACACAGGGGGCAAACAATGAATGTTAATTCCTCTCTTTCCCTCAATCATAGCAGAGTTCCATTTGTCTTGATTTGAGACCTTGGCCTCTTCTTTTGCACTATATTCAACAAGCTGCTAATTTCTTTTTCTTCTTTTCCTGTCTTTTGCCTCTGACGTTTCCTTTTCATTCTTCCTACCATTTCTTAAAGAACTCGATCAGTTAGGAGTTGCATTCCTCTGAACAGACAGACCGACATTAGCTTAACCCAGGGGAGATCCATGTTTCTCGGGAACACGGTGTCTGGTGGTGAGCCACCTGGAGCTGGTGTGGTGGTTTTACGATGGCAACCCGACTGGTTCTGTTTCTCTTCTCAGACGTCCTTAGCAAGCAGCTTTTGTCCTCATGCTTTGTCACTCTGTAGTCACAGAGTGAATGTTCTATCTCGGGCATTACAACTACATTCCAGTCAGAGGAGAGGGAAAGGACAAAGGGTAAAATGCTGAAAAGCCCATCTTACCATGTCTTTCCTGTTCTATAAGGGCTTATCCAGAAGCCCCACCTGGCAACTTCTGTTTACATCTTATCGTTTGGTCTGTGTCACGTGGCCAATCCTCACTGCTACCCAGACAAAATGAGGGCTCTATTGGGATGAATTGGGCAGGTAACCACCGGGCTCTGCCATACTCCTCTTACTGCTCCCCTAGGCTTCCCTAATGCATCCTAACTCATCTTCCCATCTCCACACCCTTCCCTAATCCATTTCACACACTGTTACCAAACAAGTCGTCCTGGAATTTGGCTCCAAACTAATCATAGTAGTCTCCACCCACCAATTTTATTGCGGTATGATTGACAAAAAAAAATTGTATATATTTAAAGTGTACAATGTAATGATTTGATATACATTGTGAAATGATTACCACAATCAAGTTAATTAATCTATCTATCATGTCACATAGTTACCGTTTAGTTTTTTGTGCACTGGTGGGAATGTGTACCACTCTCAGTGACTTTCAAGTATACAGCACCGTGTTATTAACCACAGGTGCCATACTGGACATTAGACTCCCCAAGACATTTTCACCTCATAACTGAGTCTGTGCCCTTAGACCAGCATCTCCCCTTTCCCCCAGCCCCCAGCCCCGACGACCATTTTCTACTCTGTCTCTGTAAGTCTGACATTTTTAAGTGTCCCACACATACATGAGATCATACAGTATTTGTTTTTATCTGGGCCGTTTCACTAAGCATATGTCCTTCAGGGTCTTTCATATCTCAAACGGCAGGATTTCCTTCTTCAGCTGAATTATAATCCACGTATTCCATTATATATATATTCCATATGTATATTCCATAAATGCATATATACACACATATATAATAAAGTCACATTTCTAATCCATCAGTGGACACTTCAGTTATTTCCATATTTTGGCTGTTGAACATGACAATACAGATGTCTCCGAGATATATATCCAGAAGTGTGACTGCTGGATTATGTGGTAGGTAGTTCTATTTTTAATTTTTTGAGGAAGCTCCATATTGTTTTCCGTAATGGCTGCACCAGTGTACATTCCTTCCAATGGTGGGAGTGTCCTTGTACAGGGCTCCTTCTCTCCCCATCCACACCAGCTTGTCGCCGCCTGTCTTTTTGATAGCAGACCTCTCGACAGCTTTGAGATGATATGTAGTGGTTTTGATTTGCGTTTCCCTGATGACTAGCGGTGTTGAGTATGTTACTGTGTACCTGTTGTCCAGTCGTGTGTCCTCTTTGGAAAAATGTCTGTTCAGATCTTTTGCTCGTTTTTAAATCGGATATATTTTGCTACTGAGTTGTGTAAGTTCCTTATATACCCATATTTTAGATATTAACCCCTTATCAGCTATACAGTATGTTCTATGGTCTAAATGTTTGTATGCCTCTAAAATTCATATGTTGAAATTCTGATGCCACATGTGACGGTATTAAGAGGGGGGACCTGCGGGAAGTGATTATCTCATGAGGGCAAATCCCTCATGAATAGAACCAGCGCCTTTATAACAGGTCCTAGAACATTTGCTTCCCCTTTCCTCTTGGTGAGACTCTGGCCATGAACCGGGAAGAGAGCTCCCACTGGCCACCGCATGGAATCTGCGGCATCACGACCTACAGCCTCCAGAACTGTTGCTTATAAGTCACCTGGTCTCTGGTGCGTTGTTACAGAAGTCCAAATGGACTAAAACAGTTTGCAAATAACTTTTCCCATTCCTAGTCTACCTTTTTATTTGGTTAATTCTTTCTTTCTTTTTTTCTTTTTCTTTTTCTTTTTTTTTTGCTAGTCCTTTATTTATTTATTTCTTATTAAATTTATTGGGGCAACATTGTTTAATAAAATCATATAGGTTTCAAGGGTAGATTTATAACTACTTCTTTTGCCGTACAGAGCCTTTTTAGTTTGATGTAGTGCTACTTGTTTATTTTTGCTTTTTTGTTGCCTGCGCTTTGAGGGTCATATAAAAAAATCATTGCCAAGACCTATGTCAAGAAGCTTTTTTTTCTGTTTCTATTTTCCCTAGGAGTTTTATACTTTCAGGTCTTATAGTTAAGTCTTTAATTCATTTTGAGTTAATTTTTCTGATTTGAATAAATTAGGGATTCATTTTAATTCTTTTGCAGGTAGATATCCAGCTTTCCCAGCACCATGTATTGAAGAAACTTTCCTTTATTGTTGTATATTCTTAGTTGCCTTGTCAAAGATTAGTTGACCACACACTCGTGTGCACGGGTTTCTTTGGGGGCTCTCTATTCTGTTGCATTGCTTTCTGTGTTTGTTTTCATGCCAGTACTGTGCTGTTTTTTTTTTTTTAAAGATTTTATTTATTTATTTTCAGAGAGAGGAGAAGGGAGGGAGAAAGAACAATGTATGGTTGCCTCTCACATGGCCCTCACTGGGGACCTGGCCTGCAACCCAGGCATGTGCCCCGACTGGGAATCGAACCAGGACCCTCTGGATCCCAGCCCGCGCTCAATCCACTGAGCTACACCAGCTGGGCTACTGTGCTGTTTTGATTAACATAACTGTGTAATCCAGTTTGAAATCAAGAACTGCGATACCTCCAGCTTTGTTGTTCTTTTTCAACATTGCTTTGGCTATTTGGAGTCTTTTATGGTTCCGTATGAATTTTTTTTTCTCTTTCTGAGAAAAATGCCATTGGAATTTTGATAGGAGTTGCATTGTTTGTAGATTACTTTGGGTAGTGTGGACATTTTAACAATATTAATTCTTCTAACCCAGCAACACAAGTCTTCCTCAATTTCTCTCGTTAATGCCTTACTGTTTTCAGTACGCAGGTCTTTCACCTCCTTGGTTAAATTTATTCCTAAGTATTTTATTGCTTTTCATGCTATTGTAAATGGAATCATTTTCTTAACTTATCTTTCAGATAGTTTACTGATTTTTGTATGTTGATTTTGTGTCCTGAAATTTTACTGAATATGCTGACTAGTTCTAGCAATGTTTTGGGAGAGTCTTTAGGGTTTTCTGCATACAAGATCCTGCCATCTTCAAACAGATACGATTTTACTTTTCCCTTTCCTCTTTGGATATCTTCTACTTCTTTTTTCTTGCCTAATTTCCCTGGCTACGTCTGTATTGAATAGAAGTGGGGAGAGCGAGCATCCTCGTCTTGTTCACTATGAGGTATGATGTTAGCTGTGCACTCATCATACATGACATTCATAATGTTGAGCTACATTCTTTCTATACCTAATTTGTTCAGAGATTTTACCATGAAAGGGTGTTAGATTTCGTCATATGCTTTTTATGTATCTAATGAGATAATCATGATTTTTATCCTTCATTCTATTAATGAGATATATTACATTTATTGACTTGGGTATGTTGAACCATCTTTGATACAAAGGATAAATCCTACTTGATCATAGTGTATGATGCTATTAATGTAATGTTGAATTTGGTTTGCTAGTATTATGTTGAGGACTTTTACATCTATGTTCACCAGGGATGCTGGCCTGAATTTTCTATTCTTGTAGTGTCTTTGTCTGTCTTTAGTGTCAGGGTAATGCTGGCCTTGTATTATTATAATAATTTAGGAGTATTCCTTCCACTTCATTTTTTTGGAAGTGTTTGAGAGGGATTGTTATTAATTCTTAAATGTTGGTAGAATTCACCAGTGAAGCCACCTTGTTCTGGATTTTCTTTGTTGGGAGATTTTTGCTTACCTTATTCAATTGGTTTGTTCAAATTTTCTATTTCTTGATGATTCAGTGTTTGTAAGTTGTATGTTTCAATGAATTTTGGGTTGGTTTATTTGTAAAAATTTATCCATTTCTTTCAGGTTATCCAATTTGTTGGCGTATAGTTATTCATAGTAGTCTCTTATGATCCTTTGTGTTTCTGTGATTATCAGTTGTAATGTCTCCTCTTTCATTTTTGAGTCTTCCCTCCTTTTTCTCAATTAGTGTAACTAAAAGTATGTCAATTTTGTTTACCTTTTTTTAAAAAAGCCAGCCCCTAATTTTTTATCTTTTCTATCATTTTTTCTAGTCTTTATTTCATTTATTTCTGCTCTGATTTTATTATTTGCTTCCTTCTGCTAACTTTGGATTTAGTTTTTTCTTCTTTTTCTAGTTCCTTGAGGTATAAAGTTAAGTTGTTAATTTGAGATCTGTGTTATTTCTTAAGGTAGGCGTTTATTGCTATAAGCTTTTTTCTTGGAACTGCTTTTGTTACATCCTGTATAGCGTGGCTTCAAATGATCATCTGACTTAGAGTTTTTTAGCTTACCTTCCTATGCACTTTGCACTCCAGACAAACAGGTTTATTATGCTAACCTTGGGCATTTATGCCCTTTCACAGGCTGTTCCCATTGTCTGTTGTTTATTTTATTCGGAAGGTCCAAACCCTCACATCCTTAAGGCCCGGGTTGTATGCCATCTCCTGGGGAGGTCCTTCCTGACCTGCTCATTGTTTGTACCTCTTGTAAATGGTAATGGGCACTTACTCCCCTTGTCGGTGATTTTAAAGTCTGTGTCTTAACTCCCTTTCTGGAGAGCAGGAAGCCCTACTAAAGACATGTTCCTTGTTGTACTCAACAGTTTATTCCAAAGCTAACATTGAGCCGTACATATTCAACACATACAACAGTTGTTAGCTGAGTGAATGAATGTTGATACTAGGACTGTCAAAAGAACCTTAACAGCTAACACTGGGTGTGTCTGCTGTGCCAGGTACTGAGCACTTTATATACAATAACTCATTTAATCTCACAACAATCTTTATGAATGGGCTTCCCTTAAAAAGCCCTATATTACAGCCCTGACCAGTGTGGCTCAGCTGGTTGGGTGTCATCCCACAAAGGGAAAGGTGGCTGGTTTGATTCCCAGTCAGGGCACATGCCTGGGTTGTAGGTTCGGTCCCTGGTTGGGGCATGTATGAGAAGCAACCAGTGATGTTTCTCACATTGATGTTTCTCTCCATCTCTTTCTCCCTCCCTTCACCTCTCCCTAAAAATAAATAAAACCTTAAAGAAAACTTCCATATTACAAATAAGGAAACCGAGACACAGGGCAGGTAAGTAACCTACTCAAGATCATGCAGACTTTACACGGCAAAGCTGAGATTTGGAATCAGGAAACCAGATCCTAGGGTCCATCCTCTTACCAACCATTTATTCTGCGGTGCTGGGGAAAGGCACCAAGAAATAAGGGATGTTCTTAATTCAGCTTCCCGACTACTTGAAGCTCTCTGAACAAGTGACTGCCTGTCCTGGGAGTAGGTTTACCTGCAGTGGGACAGCGTGGAGGCCCTGGATCATGGATCATGAGCTAAGGTTCAGCCAAGGGGTCACTGCTGAACCTTTGCAATTGGAATGGCCACACTTTAAATCTCTAACACATTGTTGGTATCAAAGAATGCCCATCACCAAACCGCGCCTCCCCCCCAAAAAAAACCTAAGAAGGAAAGAACAGTATTGCAGACTGTTTGCTCTTTGAGAAAATATGTGAATTCTGTTTAGTTTTTGCTAAGTGGAGGGCTTTGCCAGAGTGCTCATAGCAAAATATTCTAAGAACGGGCTGACAACCATGACGTCTCTCTTACCCATGCGAGATTAATCACCCCATAAAATCACATTTGCTTTTATAGAAAGTAAAGGCAGAGCAATGGAGGGCTTGGCACAGAGTCCACAGCCAGCATGTGGGGAACCCAGCCACCTCCCTCAGCTGGCATCCCTCAGTCCCTGTGAAGGATAACCAGCCAGCCCCTGTGTTCCCGCTAACCCCATGGAACTAGTCTTGGCTTGCAGCTCTTCTGATTGGGGCCCATAAAGTCGGGGTCATAACTCTAACTAGCTCTGTCTTAAATGTATCACCTGCTGCAAGCTCTCTGCATGTACTCCGTCTTATTCAAAGGCAGCAGGCGCCTTCTCCCTACTTGCTACCTTCCATTCGCAGATTTTCATTGTATAATGTAAGCACATTTGAACACATGTTCTTACTCCCCCACAACTTTTACACAGAAGGGAGCATACCCCTTTGCACCTTGATTTCCTCGCTAACAATACACTTTTCTACTCCTCCTGTGGCGTTGACAGTGCGGCATTGTCACTGCGTTGCCGGATTGTAGTCTGTGTTACTTCACCAGTTCTTGATTTCAGGACAATTTGTTTTTATTTAGGCTGTCTCAAAGCAGCTTTATTGATGTATCTTTCTATACAACTCATGATGACTTTCTTAGGATAAATTATTTGAAATTCTTCTCTGGGCTGTTCATATTTTCAAATTGTTCCTGAAAGGTTATACAAATTATACCTCTTCCAGCAAGGATCGCCACCAGGTTGAAGGGAAATCAATTAAAAGGCTATTTGGAACAGTTAACTTTTTGAATATTATATAGGAGGAAAAATAGGGACAAAAAGCAGTGGTAGGTCAGTATGTGAAGTCCCGTCCAGCGAGAGGTGGCCGGGTGCACTGGAAACGCATGCGCGCTGAAGTGAGATGCCGGCTCTGGCCTGGCCTCTGACATGGGACCTGGGTAAGTCACTAAGGTCTCCCAGGCCTTTGAAAAGGGAGGGGTGCTTACTGAATTTATTTGAGCCACCTTTTATTCCAAAATGGATCTATGAAAATGAAACATAAGAGAGCTTTTTCCAGCTCGAAAATTCTTTAATTTTATAACTGTACCTTCATGGTCAGAGGAAATAAAAATCGGGCTCCTCCCTGTCCTGGTTGTGATTTGAAGGGATACACGTCCCTTTTCCTAGTGCTCTCGCTTACTAACCTCTCTTCATTTCAGCAACTGCTCAGCCTACGCTCCTCAGTCCACTGCACAGAGCAGTCTCTTAACTTCCATAAATCACCTTTACAAAATTCGGAGTGAATTGGAGAGGGAATGTTAAAAGTACAAGGATCCCTGACTGCATAAGTTATCGATAAATATTTGTTAAGTTCAGACATTTATTTTTAGATGATGTAACATGAGACTGGATAATGCAGAACATGAGATTCCCACAAACGAGGAACGTGGGGTGGTGGTGGCGTCAGGTCTGGCTCTTGGTGGGGCAGTGATTTGACAGATGGCAGCAGGGAGGCCGAGCACCAGTGCCCGCGCTGCCCCTGACCAGGCTGCCTTGACGTGGAGAGCACCCGCCAGCCAGGCAGGTGTTCAGCAACTGGCCATCCCACCGTCAAAACGGTTTGTCATTAGGAGCTTCCCCAAGTGCACGAAGTGAGCGCTTTGGTCACTGGGATGAGATTGGTCAAGAATAACCTCCATGTGCCGTCATTCCCTTCCTTTCTCTACAGCAAACAAACTGAAGCGGACCCAGGCGGGCAAGGACTGGAAGCGTTAATAGACACAATCCAGAAGCAACTGAAAGGTCTCCCACGCAGAGACAACATCTGCGAGGCGTTTCAGATTCATGACAAGGAAGCTTCAGGATATGTGGACAAAGAGGTGTTCCTTAAAACCTGTGGCTCTCTCAACATCCCAGTGGACGACTCCTTGATTAAGGAGGTCAGTAGAGTCATTCTTGCCGGCCGATTGCAGAGGCCGAGTGCGGTTCGTTCTCTCCCAAAGACAATCATGTATGGATTTTGTTTTAACTGGGGAAGATCTAGGATGCTCAAACTAGATCTCCTCCTTAGTCCTCATTGTGGCCTTGCCCTTGCTTCTCTCACTGGCATTCTTTTCTAAGTGCCGATACACGGCATCTTGTCAAGCGCTATGGGGCCAGGCAGCCCAGAGAGGCTGGTGAGATGGGGTCCTGGAGGGGCAACTCAGAGGCAACTGGGTTGCGCGGTTTGGTGGCAGCTTCTGACACTCTTCACAGGGATAAGTGTGTTAGCCTACTTATATATAGGACCAGCATGGAGAAGGCGTGACCACTGCCCAGGGACAGGAGGGATCACACGGCGGCATGGACCATCTCCTTCTAGAATTTTCATGAGTGAGCTGAACCCCTTTAGCCAGGGTTCCCCCAGAAGTCAGACAAAACTACTCCCACCTCACCTGTGACTGTGACTTGTTCTCATTGGAGAAATTCTTATTGATTAAGAACACTGAGGTACTATAGACCTTAAAGATCTTTTAGCAAAAAGGATATTCAGAGTTAAGATTCATTTAGGGAAAGCTTTAGTTGAGGGCTAGAGTGACTAGGTTGGAAAGGAGTATATTGTGCAGACAGAAGCATTAGCATGGAGTGGGGGAAGTGGACAAGGGTGTTTGTTCACACGGGCCAAAGCCCCTTCAGCTTCCCAGACCTCAGGTTGACGGCACATCCGGATTTTGACTTTTCAGTCCTGTGTGTGGGCCCAACAGGAGAGGAGCTGCTGTCAGTGGGAAGTGGGACAGGGAAGGGGGTGGGATGGCTCTGTACGTGTCTTACGTGGTAACCACAGCAAACGGGCCCACAGCCCTCAAAGCCGAGCTCCAGGGGCCACGGCCTGGGCGGTGACGGAACCAGGTCCTGCCGCTGGGCTGTGAGACAGCAGCCTGCTCTGGTGGCCAAAGCCTTGTACTTGAATATAAAAACAATTAAAAGTGCTTTAAAAAAAGATTTAGAAAAATGATAGTGCCCGTATAAATGCAAATGTTAGTCCTGAAATCTCAGGCAAGCCATTTACTCTGAGGTTTGATTTTATTTACTGTAAGAGAGGATGATAGCTGACCTACCCACTGGGCTCACAGGGTCATTTCAGAACCAGCTGAGGACATAAAAGCTGAACTGGCCTACAAAGGCTGGGGACCACTGCTGCCGTGCGCACACTGCAGTTACGCTGAAGGCGGCCCCACATGTCCGCTCACCTGCTCTCGGTGTTCTCTTCCGCAGCTGATCCGGCTGTGCTGTCACGGAGAAGACAAGATCGACTACTACAACTTTGTTCGTGCTTTCTCAAACTGACCTGGCTGATGAGAGAATTCAGTAGTCTTTTGAGGTTGGACTTACACTTTGAAATATACCTTGTATTCTTTGTAGAGGCATTTAGAGCTCTTGAAATTTTATTTATATATATATATATACATATATATATATATATATACATATACATGTATGTATGTATATATATGTATATTTTGTTCTTATATTTCTGAAGTCTAAATTAAACTGGATCTTGTGGGAGCTAAGGTTGGTGCCTCACTGAGGGAGGTGGGGTAGGGCTGTCGTGATGGTTTGTTCTGTGTGGCAGGTTGACTGGGCCTTGGGGCACCTAGATATGTGGTCCAGCATTACTCTGGGTGTCTGTGAGAGTGCTGCTGGTCGTGATTAACATCCGAATCAGTGGACTGAGTGAAGCAGGCTGCCCTCCTCCATGCTGGTGGGCCTCATCCCACTCATTATAAGCCTACATAGAACAAAAAGGCTGACCGCCCCGCCCCCAAGTAGGAGAGAATTCCCCTACCTAACTGCCTTCAAACCGGGACATCAGCTTTTTCCTGCCTCTGACTCAAACTGAAGTATTAACGCCTCCTGAGGCCCAAGCATGTTGGCCTTCAGACCAGAGCTACAGCACCAGCTTCTGCAAGTCTCCTCCAGTTTGCTGACTGCAGATCTTGGGACTGGTCAGCCTGCATAATCATGTGAACCAGTTCCTCAGAATAAATCTCATTCTCTCTGTGTGCATCCTATTGGTTCTGTTTCTTTGGGGAACCGTAATACAGGTGTACAATGATGAAGAGCAGGAGAAAAGACAGAATTTGCTAGAAGCACCATTTGGGGTTTTGGAGATAAGCGCACAGTACTGGTCTTGCTGCTAAGCCAGTGCCCTGCTCCTCACCTGCCTGCTTGCACCAATTTTACAGGGAAATACGCCACATGTTTTTCAATCTGCTTCTAGGCCCATTAGTAGATCTGAATTTTTAGAAAATGAAATAGAAAATATCAAAGTGTGGTGCGCATACATAATAGGGTATGTACTGTTTCACAAAACTTCATTTCAGCAGAGTGTGTATTTACTGGGTTGTTACGTAAAATGTACTTGTTGATGTGGTTTGTAGTTAAAAAAAAAAAAGAAGAAAGAAAATTTAGAAAACTCTGCTTTTAGACAGCCTGCCTTGAGATAGAAGGAAAAGGCCAGTAGGTAGCAGTTACTGGTTTTCTGATGAGCTTGGATAGACTTTCTAGAATCAGAGCTGCTCCTTAAATCAGGCACCAACTTCATCCTTATAAATGCTGTCTCAGATTCCTCCCTCTACCTAAAAAGTGGTGTGAATGAGGACGGAGTTTTACACAACAGAGGATGCCTGGCCCTCTCCGAACTAGCAGGGAACTTCCCTCGCTTCGACCTCCGCTAGTGAGCCACGCCACCTCTCACCAGCTAAATGCAAGACCTGTACATGTATTGTGTTGACTGTCCCTTTTCTGCTCCAGGTTGCTGTATCAAGAAGGATCCATGTTTTGTTTTCTCAAGTCACTCATAACTATTTTGAGTCTAATTTTTAAGTATTTAAAAGTCCATTCAGTCTAAATTAAAAACACAAAGCTCTATCCTGCCTGCCCCAGCTCAGTCCTGCCCCAAGCCTGGGATTGTGTAGTAAGTGTTTGTGGGGGGAGGCGGGGGGGGGGCAGGCTGGAGGAAGGTGGGGGGTGGGGGGTGTCAGGGCAGATATAGTGGGTTTCTTCTTCCTTCTGTTTCTTTTGCCCCCATTCAGCCAGATTGCTGTTTCTGGTCTTTATGGTGTCTGGAAAGGTAGGGGTAGAAACCAGAGGAAGAGGGCAAACTTTTATTACTGTGGCTGGCAAAGTCCTACGTGGGGGTCGACCCTAGAGGCTGGCTGTTTCTCCCAGGGCCCCTTTCTCTGATACAGAGGGCCCCGTCTCCAGCTGACCACCTGGCTCTGATAGTGCACCCCTCCAGGCTCCTCATCCTCTCAGGAGATCTCCCCGGAGGCAGCCCTTCCAGGCCGGCTCGCCCTTCGAGGCCATCCACTCTTGCCCAGCGTCCCCCTCTGTATCACTCTCTGGGCTGTGCAGTTAGGCAGCTCAGCCAGTCCCTTCCCTTGAGACTTGTTTTAGGTGAAGGAACCCCAGATCTTGTGCTCCTCAAACTCCAGGGGGTACACATCAAGCCCGAGGCTGTGAAAGCATCCCCGTCAATACGCTCGTGGGCCTGCAGCTCTCTGAAGGCCCCTTCCCAGAAGTCCGTGCTCTCCGGTGATGGCTGCATCACCCTGGCCTCCCGTGGACGAGCGGAATCTGCAAAAGCTTTGGGCCCTCTTCGGCAAGCCTCCATGGTGCTGCCCCAGTCTGTAGTATACGAGGATACGTGCCAATTTTTGTTCTTAACCAAAATGGAGACGGCAGGGAAAAGGTCTCATTTACCATAAATCCTACCTACCCTGAGAGCCAGGTGCCCATAGCCCTTCTAAGGTCAGTTCCAACATCTTTTCCCTGTTTATTCTCCTGTATCTTTTTCCATTGTGCTGGAGACCAGGATTTCAAAGTCAGCCCACTCTGTTAGAGAAGCGTCTCAGAGTACAGTTGGCACTATTCCCACGTATGCCTTAAGCTTGCTGTCCATGCCTCGTCCTCCATGTGTACCCAAGATGGAGAAGTTGAGATCTACCAGCACCAGCACAAGGTGTAACAGCTACTTCACAGAAGACCAGAGCCAGCAGGTCGTTTCTGTGGTGTCCACACTCACTGCTCCCCGCTGCCAGTTTATGCGGGGCATCCAGGTACAGGAGCCACAAGTCAGAGTGAATCGGTTTTCCCACTGAGATCCTGAATGGCAGTGCCACCAGGAGGCGTCACTTAGGCTCCATGACACTACTGTCACACCTGGCATGCATCTGGAGCCCTGGCTCTGGTGACAGAAGAGAGCTGAGTGCTAGCCTGCAGCAAGCTCTGCTGTGGGAAGAAGAAATAACCACCCTTTGACTGGGCCACCGGGGAGCTGAGACGGAAAGAGCTGGCATCGCCTATTAGCGTTTGCAGGAGAGGAGCGGAGGCACCTATTACCGTTTGTACCAGAGGTGAGGCGCTGACTGAGGGATGTGAGATGGTTTGAGGTGTCCTCCAGATTTAGGGCTAGTGGTCTGCCTCTGTGTAAACGTTGGCTGCGAGTCACCACTGCTCAGGCCCCAGCCCTGTGCATCTGTACCACCCGGGGCCTTGAACATACCTTCTAATTAGGGTGTATCAAACTCACCTACAGCACCCAACTACAGGGTGCTTGGGACCAACAGGTAGAGAAGACGTTTCTAAACCTTTCCAGAGAATCGGGGGTCCCTTGGATGAGTGACTCCTGAATATCCTGCTGGCATATGCATATGAGCATGTTCATTTAAAAATGTATTTATTGAATGCTTTATTTATACCATGAATTTAGCATGTACTATCCCCAAATCACTACCACTCTGTAAAAACAAACAAGTAAACCAAAACTGCAGAACAGAGGTGAGCAAACAGTCTCAGCAAGGTTACCTGCTCGAGGTCACCCAGTATCTCATGGCACAGCAGGGTCGCCACTTAAGCCTGCACCAAAGCTTGCCTTCCACCAGCGCCGCTCACCTGTGCCTCAGCTGAAGGTTTCCCGTTTAATCCTCGTACCCGTGGGTGTCCTTGGCTAACTGCCACCTGTAACTGCACTCATCCCTGATCTCACTCTGAAGATGGTTCCGGAAAACAACAGCAGCCAGCTGCGGGCAATAGGCCGTCTGACTGACTCCAGCAATGCCCACTGCCCACCACGGTTACTGATACTTGGACATCTCTTCATCACCAGCACAAACCGTTGATGTCGTTTACTTAATCCCATCTTCTCCCAGCCAAACGGCTTCATAGTAAACATCGGGCCTGGCGGAGCTTCCAACCTACAAACCCCATGTCGAGAAAAGTCCTTTCCACTTTTACACTTCACTGTTATAGACTCAAACAGAAATGATTCTTGTTATTATCTAGTATTTGGGATAACTCTTTCTCCATCTTTAATTCCAGTTCCCTAATTCACGTGGGCACAATTAACAAAGATATCTCAAAAGATATACATGACATGACTAAGGTAGTGAACACTATTACAAATTAGACTAAAATTGACACTTATTTTCTCAAGTAAAAGCAAAGCATCCAGATAAAAAAGGAATACAAGGAATTGCACCAGAAACAATTAGACTGATAACTCTATGCCTTTTATTCAATTATTTCAAAAATATTTGCTGACCATTTGCTTCAAAATGTACACTTAAAAAATCCATACAAAACTGTAATTTGTTTTCAAACCAGACAGAAACAGTGGAAAAAGGATTCTGAAAAAAGTTCACTGAAAGTAAAAAGCCCCCCTCACAAAAAAAACAACAAAAAAAACCCTTTTACATGAGCATAAATACGGCAGGTACAAATTTTCCTTGAGTTCCTTGTTGAAATTTGGTCCATAACATGAACAGGCTAAGTAGAAAAACAAAAAGACACTTTTTATCCAGATTTGCATTATGAGTTGCTCAGGGCACCAGCAGCCTCAGCTCATCCTTCAGATGTTCATCCAACAAGAAGTGAAAATTGAGGTTTAGTCTCACCACACGAACACTTGCATCTGTGCCCAAGGAAATGGTGGTACTTCTGATCACAGGCAGGTCCTGTCGGGGGACAGGGCTGCCCACACGCGGCTGTCCTTCCGCTCCACGTGAACAAGAAACTCCAGAATGTTTTCAGGCAGAGTGATGGTGATACCTCAGGCGTCCCAACAGATCTTATTCCCAGACACTGACTCTTTACTTTTATTAATGCCCCATCATGAGGATAGTTTGTTTTTCCTTTTCAACAGATTAAAAAAAAATTATATGGGCTTCTGAGATAACGCTACGATGTTCTACTAGACTGCCACAGAACCCTACCAGAATCACAAGAACGGCAGCAACGAAGGGAACGTGGCTAACATTGCTTCTGCAGGGGTGACGACCGCCCCTCCCGCGGGTCCCTTCCCTTCCCGGCTGCAGGGCGCTGGAAGGGACAGAAGGCCTGTGCAGGACCGCCGGCTGGGAGGGCTATTGCACAACCCGGACGAGCAAGGGGAAGGCGGGCGGGCCGGGGCGATGGGAGCTGCTGCTGACACAGGTAACACTGACCCGGGAGCTCGAAGAAGTTCTGCACGGCCGACCTAGCCCCCCGGGCCAGCGGGCATCTGTGAGCTAACACTTGGGACTGGAGAGTAAACGCCTCTGCCACACAGGCTTCGGGCTGAATGGGAAGCAAAATAGGTCAGGAGAGGTTACAGCAAGGGCACCTCCTTGTGGTCTGGGCTGTGGGGGCCCGAGGCACAAGCGGGGCGGGGCGGCTGCAGTGCCCCCCCCAGCTTTCCTCGCCAGGCGGAGGCCCAGGGCGCCGCAACGGCCCTCGCGGCTCCCGCAGCCACCCAGGCGGGCCGAGAGCTGACGCCAGGGAGAAACAGCACGGGACACACCACAGACCCTCACGTAGTGCTGGGGGTGTGGGGCAAAACTGGCACAGTCCGTGTCCCTCTTACACGCAGCCACACCGGCCGTGCCCTCGGCCGCACGTGCCCAGCGGCCCTGGAGCCCGGCAGCCGGGGGCTGGCCGTCCACGCGAGGGCGGCTGACCCCGCGGCAGGCAAGGCACTTCTCGCGCAGAAAGAGTCGGACTCTGCTTAGGACAAAAACGCGCGGGTCGCTGAGCACGAGAGGCCACACAGGCCCCGCTGTCCCTGCTTTTCCAAGACCGCCGAGAGGACGCTGAGCGGGCCAGGGCTGAGAAGGTCTCTCCCAGCCTTCGGAGAAGAGGGATTACGGTCGTGGGAGGACCGGGGTAGAGAGAGAAGCTAGGAACGGCTTCCTCGCTGGCCCACGGGGCAGGGACGGGTTCTCCTTGTTTCCAGTGGTGCGCCAGCCCGACCCCCGGGCCTCCCGACACCGTCCCGACGAGGAGCCGGAGCCCAGCTGGGGGCCGGGTGGGGGTTGGGGGCCGGCAGGGGGGCGCAGGCCGCCCGCACGCGCTCCACCGAAGCGGAGGCCCGCGAAGGCCGGCCCAGGACCCTCACGGCAAGGCCGCGGCCCCTGCCGCCCCACTCCTTTCACCCGGGCCTCGGAAAAGCCACATCAAATTAAAAAGGCAGCTTCCCGTCGGGAATCTTGGGACGGGACGCCCTTTGCCCCTGCCTTTTACTCAGCACTTAGAAGACAGGTCAGAGGATACCGAGGAGGAAGGCCCCCCAACGAAACCCTGGAACCCGGCTGCCCAGGCTTCAGGGGCCCCGGGGTCCGAAGGGTTCTGTCGAGGGAAGCAGAGGTGGGAAGAGCACGGAGGACCACTTCGGTTTCCGAAATGCTGGCGACTCTGCCTGCCGACAGGAGCGGAAAAGCTGCTCTCAGCAACAACGCCGGGGTTAGGACGGACTGGAACGGGAGCAGCAGCTCTCCTCCAGCTCGGCCGGCGCCCCTCCCCCAGAACTGTCCCCCACCTTCGCGAGGGACACGTGTAACTTATTAATAGTGCAGCTCTCAGAGCCTGGATGGTAAAAATAACCTTCCCATCACTGAGTGTCCAAGGAGGGGAACCGGCAGCACGGGACCCTCCAGTCCCACCAACACGGCCTCCCTGTCCCTCTCCTGCCGCTGCTGCCTGCCTGGCTGCCCCTTGCTGAGGCCCGTCAGAGATGTTGAGAGGCAACGGTTGCTGAGGTAGATTCGCATGTGCTCTCCTGCCCTGGGCGGGGGTGCTGAGCTGGCCTCTCTAACTTGGGGTGTCAGTCAGGGCCTCCACAGGTGGCTAGGCACAGCTGGGGCCAGAAGAGTGTTGAGACTGAGGAAAGCAGCCAACACGGCCAAATCAGGACAAACCAGCCCAACGAGCTCACAGGGTGAAGTGGAATTGAGTTATTTTGGCCCCTAGAAGCATGGTTTTAGCCAACCCACCAAAGAGTTGGCTCTCTCTGCAAGAACTGTGCCAGGCATGCCAGGGGGGTGACAAAGTTCCCGACAATGGCCCTCCTATCCCCCCTTCCCTCAAATCATCCCTGAGAGCAGCTGGTGAGATGCTAGCCCTACTCATGTCTCGGGGGTTTTACAGAGCAGAAAAGATGTGGCTTGCTCTCGTCACTGAACAAGCCCTGTGCTTTAGGGGACGGCCGAAGTCGGCTTGGTCGCCAGGGTGGCGGTACCACCTCCGAGGTACAGCAGTGTACACAGCACTGGAGCCTGCAGGAGACCTAGGACATGACACTGCACGGTCTGTGTGGCAGCAAACACCTAGGGCACCCACGCACAGGAGCAGAGAGGCCTCTGGAGGGCAGGCCGGGGCTGCCATCGGCAGCCAGCCCGCCCACAGCACGTGTGTCTGCCGAAGGCCTGAGCCCACAGTTGCATGGGGCTCACCTGGGGAGGCAGCCGCCCGGGGTGGGCGGTGGAGGGGTGAGAACACGCTGCCCAGGACGCAGCCTGGGGACAGCCTTTGGTGCCGGGGCAGGTGCAGGAGGCTGCTGGCTGAAGAGTCTGCCGTCAGCTGCCACCATGCTACCCTTTTACCAAGGTTCTGCTCCACAGCCCAGACGGGTGCCAGAGAAGGATGGGAGAGGTACCTACTTTCAAAAACACTCCCACTCCCTAAGAGTAACCAGCAGCAGCCAAGGATAGTTCCCCCTTTTCAGACACCTTATCCTGACAGATGAAGGTCTACAAAGGTGTTAGGAAACAAATTCCTCAGTCTCTAGAAAATGAAAATTGATCTCTGATGCACGTGGTGTGTGGAGCAGGCACTTGATGGCCTTGATGGAAAGACCCCTCACCCCCTTTCTGGATGATGGTCCAAGGCTCAGCTTCTACTGTGGTGTCAGAAAGAGGGCCAGCTCATCCAAGGACACTGACATGCCTGTGCTCACCAAGAACCACTCCCCAGCACCGCAGCTGAGTCCAGGAGTTGTTAAACAGGACCTTGGAAAGCCTAACTCTTCTGCCAAGTCCTCACCAGGCCCCGCCTGGCCTTAGCTTTGGAGAGAGGGGAGGGAAAGACCACGTGAGAGGGCAGGAAGCCTCGGCCCAGTCATGCTGCTCACCTAAGCGGCCTGTCCCGGTTCACACCATCTACAGCGCTGTCGGTGTGCTCAACAAACATCAGCAGATAACAGTGACAATTCCAAAGAACACTCAACAAGGGAGGCTGGCAGGGGCTTGGGGTTCCTGCGGGTAGAGAGACGGAGTCAGGCAGCAGGGCTGGCCTGACAGGGCTGCCTGGGGTTTAGACCAGCCCGTGCCCAGCCGGTCCTGTTGGTGGACAGATTTGGTTGTGAATGCTGGTGAACGGTAGAAAAGCAGGTGCAGCTGGGGCCGCGCGAGAAAGTCCTGGGTTGCCTCCGCCATCACTTTCAGGAAGAGCCTGATGCTCAGGACACTTGCTCTCGCTCTAGACAGTGGGAAGACGTGTCCAATCTCCAGCACTTCCCCAGCAGAGTGAAGGCAGGCTGGTTTCCAACGCGGGACCAGCCACTGGCAAGCCATCTTGAGTCATGGGACCCAACACAGTTAATGCCATCCTTCTGGACCAAGTCGTCAGGCCCCAAAGCCAGACGCCTTGGCATTTCAAGGAGCAGCAGCCCTGCTGGGCATCGAGACAGTACATGCGGAACTGGAATCACACTTGTCGTCAGTTAATCAGCACCTAGATTATGATCGAGAGGGTGGTCTCTCCTCTTCCTGCCCATCCGCATGGGACCACCGGGGGGCCCGCTGCTGGCCCCAGGCAGGGGCTCCTCACACGAGGCTTGCAGACTTTGGCAGGTCCTGGGGACCGACGCTGGGGCTGGGTAGTCAGGATTGCAATCTTAGCTCCCTCTCATGGTAAAAATCAAGACAGAAAAATTGCACAATGTGGTAAAGGAAGTAAAACGAGAAAGCAGCAGCCATGACAGACAAGAAAGGAGGCCAGCAGAAAGGTAGCCAGGAGAACCTGGGCTTCCAGAAAACCCAACGCAGGACAGGTGAGGATGTGAGTGGCTTGAGGGAGAAAAGAGGAAGATTTTTGGTTTTATTGAGAATGGTTTATGGAAGAGTAAGAAAAAGCCAAGAAGAAAGAAAAGAGGAAAAGCCCCGTTTAAAGACAGGTTCCCACTGTTTGAGATGGAGGTCACGAGCAGGAAGGGGAGGCAGTGACTGAGGCCTGGGCCCCCAGCTGCCCTGCTGGGCTCTCCCAAGAGGATTCCTGTTCTCAGCACTTTGGCCTTAAGGAGACTTGAGTTTCTTAGTCCGTGGGGAGGTTCCATTCTCTGCCTTCACCACTCCATTTTCATGATAACCTAGGAAGTAAAGGGAGACAGACAGACATGGTGTTTCTGCTGGGACTGGGGCAGGAAGGGAGGGTGAGGGCCCAGATAGCCGGGCCCAGCTGCTGCCTGCAAGATGAGCCCAGGGGACCCGACAAGCTGCCCCCAGAGGCTGCTGCTTTCCCCAAGGCCTTGCTCCCAGTGGCTCCGTTTGAGGTGGATGGTCTGACGCTTCTTCAGTGGGAGGGGCTGGGGCGACACACGGTCACCCAGGAACGGGAGCGGCTGCCGCCCAGGCCCGAGGCTGGGGTCGGGTCCTCGCTGTGATCTCAGCCGCTGCCAGTATCCTCAGTTTCTGTCAGACGCCCTGAAGGGCAGCCACCCACTTCAGCAACAACGGGAGGGACTGTGACAACACGGGGTGGGTGGGGAGACTGGAGGGACGAGGCGCTCCTACAATGCCCGACACCGCTCTGGCAGGAAAATTAGAGCAGCAATCTCTCTGTTGTTGTCAAAAACGCGCCTGTGTGCTTGCTTCAAGTCAGAGAGCACATCTGGCTGCCACCTCACACCCTGCACCCACCACAGCCAGGCCTGACTCCTCGATACCCCCGGCCGCACACGTGCCTGGCCCTAACACACATGAGCCCTTGCCAAGAGGGCCACACCTGGAGAAAGGCAAGTGAGTCAGAACACATCCTGGTGCAGACAGGCCTCCAGGCTGGACAGAAAGCGCAGGGCTGGTAGTGCCCCAGGACCCAGAGTGGGTGGGTGGTTACCGAGGCACGGCAGGGGCCAAAGGGGAAGTGGGTGTGACACCCTTGCCGCCCACCTAGCACTGTGCCATCTTGAGTCATTCTGGAAGACAGAAGAGGAGCCAGCAGCCCGGGAGGCAGGGGCGGGCCACGACGTAGATAGAGCAGAGGGCAGGTGAGGACAGAGCAGCTGTGCAGCTCAGAGAACAGGCGCAGAACGTGGCTGGGATCCAGAAGCCACCCTGAGGACATGCTTCCTGCCAAGAGTTCCCCATCCAGCCACTGCCCTGCCCCACCACTGCCAGAGGGCTCCCGCCTAGTCAGGGCCAGCCCCGCCCACAGTCTGTCCCTGGTCCACACCCAGCCACGTGCCAGTCAGGCCCTGGCAGGAGCCAGAGAACCCCAGGTCTAGACAGAGGGCTGCAGGACTAGTCTGGGTGGAGCCCAAGGATGCGGCCCGACTCCTCCCGTCCACCCAGACAGACCCCACCTCGGCCTGCCCGAGGCCCTGGCACTCACCAGATTCCCTCTTGATGAGCCTTGCTGATGGTCTGGGGGCAGCTTGGACTCTCCGCTTGGCGCTCTGCTCATTCCAGTATTCCCTCCAGTGCCGGAGCTGGGAGTGGGTGAAGCGCCACATGAGCCAGGCCTGGGCAGCACACACCAGCAGCAGCACGCAGAGCCTGCAGGGGGCACAGCAGGGGGCTCAGGGGGCCTCGGGCCACAGCCCCAGGGCAGGGGGCTCCCGAGGCCAGGAACCCTGCCCATGCCAAGGCAGATCACCTTCGACCCCAGCACACCCCCACTCCACCACCGCCACCAGGAAGGGCCAGGGGCCAGTGTTCGTCGCTGCTCTAGCACGCTTTGGTGGGGGGGGCAGATAGACCAGGCTAGGGAGGCCGTCAGCAGACATACATCCACCTCCAGTCACACTGTCCCCATGCTGGCTAAGACCCATGGCCACAGGCATCCTTTTGTACCCACAGCATAAAACAGGGCTCATGCCAGCTCCATATATACTGGAAGAATTCAAATGAACTGAATTATATAGAGCAGAAATCATTCTGACATGGCTTCTCATCTAGCATGGCACTTAAAAGCGGTGCCACCCCGGCCCAGTCACACCCCCCCCAGGCCCTAAGTCTCATGGAACACAACGGCTTCCTCATTGCCTTCCTCGCTGCTATGGAGGCCACTGGCCAGCCTGTTGAGAACATGTCTGCAAAGAGTCCAAGCGGAGCTGTAATGATCACCGAGAGGCCGGGTAAGAAGCCTACTGGGCACCAGAAAGGTGTGGGGATTCCCATGCGGACTGAGGCCCTGCCTAGTCTTTCTGAGCCTGGGCCAGGAAGTGAGGATGGTTTTGATGGAAAAAGAAGCCTGGCATCTCTTCTCTCAGGCTCAGTGTTCAGGGGTTCCCAGAAACATCAACACGCAGGAGGCCCAGGTGTTTGCTGCCTCCTGACCTTCTGCCTAAGTTGTGCCAAGTTCAGGAGGCTCCTGGTTGCTCCCAGGGAGCCCTGATTTATTGCCTTGCAACTCACCTGCAAAGTAAGGTGTTGAAGTTCCCTTTCTCGGGGTCAAAAGCTTGGTTTTCAATGCGTGCAAGTCCAAAGCCAATGGCCAGCACAGCGAGAGTGAGGATGAAGAGGCGGGTGACCCCAAAGACAGCGGCCCAGGCATTAAACCTGCTCGCAGAGGGGGAAAAGGGACATCAGCCTTTAGGCCCGTGAGGAACCTCCGCCCGCTTCTCCAGAGGTGATCCAAGTGGGAAAAAGGTTCAAGGTGGCTGAGGGATGCAACATCTAGAGTAAGATGCTCCAGGACAAAAAGAACCTCAGGAGGCAGTATGCAGATGGGAGGGCAGTTGACACCCGGGGCGGGACCTTCCCATCAGAGGACACCCCTGTCCGCTGTGCCTCTGAGCGGGCCAGCCTCCCCGCCTTGGCACTTACAGCTTCTCGTTGTTCTCGTCTGCAAAGTAGAAGAGCCGGGCCGTGTGGAAGAGGAACTCGGTGGAGTACTGCAGCAAAAGCAGGATGAGGCCCAAGCGGCTCAGGCTGGGGGGGGAGAGACGAGCTGCACAGACCGCCCCTCATCCGTGGAGAGCGGAGCCGAAGGGCCCAATGCCCTGGGCTCCGATCCGCTCTCCACTCCACTCCACTCCACTCCCTGGCTGGCCCTGCCCCGGCCATTAGGATTCCGTTTTCCTGTCACACCCAAGAATTCTTCCTAACACTGAACCCCCTGGCCTTTTGCCTGTCCTCTCCGAGTCCGGCACCCCTGCCGCTCCCATAATGGCCCTGGCTGAGGCTCCTCACAGCACTCATCACCTTGCCCTCATCATCTGGCCAGAGACTAAGCACATAAAAGGTGCTGGAAACAAGCTGCTGAGCTTTGCATGGAGGATCAGGGATCCTCACCATCTAATTTTTCATTAGCCAAGTCTTCACAGCTTGGAGGTACACAGAGAAGCAAAACTCAACATGATGCAAAAATCTATGCTGCTGAACTGAACTCCTGAAAAATAGCACCCACTCAGACAGCCCCTCTGCTCAATTCCAGGCCTGAGGTTGTTACGGACTTTCTTAAGCGGTGTGCTGCAGATGGTCAGCTGTCGTTCACACGCAAAGGGAAATCAAAGCTCCTGCTGAGCACGTGGGGCTTCTGGGAGTCAACGGGACGATGTGGGAGCCCTCCCACAGGTGGTGACAAATAAGGGTCTGGCCACTTCTACACAGGGAGGCCAAAGAAGTGCAAAATCAATCATAAAGGTCACTGGGTCTTGAGAATGGTCCAGAGAATAATGTGAAAACTCCCCAATGTCTTCACATGGCCTAGAAAGTCCAACATGATCTTGCCCATGACCTTGTCTCAAGCCTCATTTTCTGTATTCCAGCCGCAGCGGGCTTCATACTCACTCCCGCCGCAGGGCTGTGCAGCTGCTGTTCCCTCGGCCTGTGGAGCTCTCCCCCCAGAGCTCCACATACCTGGCTCTTGTCGTCCGTGCCTCACCTGCGTTCCCTCCTCGGAGAGGCCTCCCCTCACACACTGAAGGTGCCAAGTGCACACGCTGTCCCGCTTTATTTCTGCCGCGCTTACCACCATGGGAAACTCTACTTACTTCCCCGTCTGCCTCCTGCTAGAACGGACACCCAGGAGAGCAGGGCTTGTCTGCCTTCACCCAGACGTAACTGCAGCCTGAGGCAGTGCCCGGCCCACGGGAGGGCTCAGGTCTGTGCTGAGTGAGCCAAGCTCCTCACCAAAACGAGACCCCACGACATTCAGCGTTTCAAAGGTCTGTCTTCCTTGGGAAACCCTGCAGCCAAGGGCCTCTCCTTTCAAAAAACTAGAACAAGGTTGGGCGGGAAGGGAGCTCACGTTCCCTAGAGGAGCAGAGAGAGGCGGCTGCACCTTGACCCAGTGCCAGCCTCTCTGGGAACAGGCTGGACGTGACTCTGGAGGATCTGCTGCTCGCTGCCCTCTCGGTCCTATTCTCATTCCAAAACAAGAATTCTGAGGACTCGGTGCGAAGGGAGTCAGACACCTGCCTTGCCCTTCCCTGGGAGATGTCAGAGTCAGAGAAGAACGGATCTTGGAGCAGCGCGCATCCTCAGGAGCAAGAAGGGTCCCAATAGCAGCAGGAGGCTCTGCTATGTGGTCCTGCCTGTGCCTTCTCACCCTGTCCCCGCCACACACTGCTGGGGTGGCAGCACAGACTGGCCTCCCCAGACCCACTCTGCACATGACACATAAGCACCCCACGCGAGAGCAGAGCCGCCCTCAGCACACGGCCTTTGCGCCCTCGGGACCCGTCCAGGAAGCCTCCCGAGACAGGAGATCGGGTGTGACAGCCTCCGCCTGCCTCTGTCGCCCGAGCCCATCAGTCTCACTGGACGCCCACAGCAAGGACCTAGGAGAGGATGGCCCCGCGACCTCCAGGTGGCCGAGCAGAGGAGTGTGCACCACCAAGTTGCACCTCACAAGTTCTCAAGACGCCGGCTCAGACAAAGCCCTGGGTGCTCCCCGGCACTGCGTGGACAACACTCGGCACAACCACGTCAGCAACGACACACCCTGTTCACCGACATGAGGCTTTTCATAAGAGACACTCGAGGCCAAACACCAGAGCGACTCTTCACTTCTGGACAACTAGCGGTGACGACTCTACATTTCGTTACAAATCAAAGGGACGTGGGTTCCAGGGCTGCGTGCTCTGGCAGCCTCTGCCATTGGACGCAAGAGGCAGGGGCCCAGCCTCGGGCCACCCTCCACCCGCGGAGCCACAGACCAAGTGCCAACACCCCTGGCCAGCCTTCCCTGCCATCTCGGGTGGCGTGGTCACTCTTCTGGGCTGCCCTGACCGATGACGCGTCGCAGTGCGGTGCTTAACACTAAGCCGCCTTCCTCCTCTGTGTATAACCGGCTCTCCTCCCAGACTGCGCGTGCGCCGCTGACGACAAAGGAATCTTCTGTCATCTATCTCCGTATTCCCAGGTCTTAGCCCTCGGAACACAGCAGGCATTTCATAAATGCCCGCTAAGTAAATGAATGTGTGCAGAGATGCTAGAACATGAGGGCAGGCCCGGGTCTCACTCACTTGAGGAGGTACGCTCCGGCTATGTGGACCAGGTACAGGCAAATGTACTGGAGCTGGCGGGGGATTTCCTCCTGCAGGCAGAGAGAGAAACAGGAGTGAGTGTGCTCGCTCCCTAAGGCGGATGCAGGGACGGAGCAGAAGTACAGAAGGGCGAGGGTGGGCCAGGCTGCCTCCCCCACGGCCGCAGGGCTGGTGCTCGAACACAGACAGTGCCAGGTCACACCGAGCCCGCGCGCCAGGCTACTGCTGAAAAGTCTGAGGGCGAGGCAGCAGCTTTAGGTCCAAAGTCAGAGGGCAGGGTTGGGTTGAGGGCCTGGGACAGGGACAAGGGGACAGGGCTTTGGACATAATTCAGAGGGAAGCTATTAAAAAGAAAAGACGGTGGAAAAGGCATGAACCTCTCCATCTGCCATCCAGAAGATGAGACTCAGATTTCCTCCAAAGCCACATACTTGTCAAGCGTGGGAGGCAGGCAAGAGACTGATGCTGGTGGCCTGCTCTCCTGGAGGTCCTCCTGGGGACTTCGACAACTGCTGACTCAGCATTTTCTCGACCCCGCTCCCCCACCCCCAACACACCCCCACCGCCACCCCGTGCTCTGGGCTTCTAGAGGAAGGGGCAGGACCAGCTGGAACAGCAGGGCGGTGAGGAGGACCCCTGGCTTCGAGAGGGGGAAGGGAGTACTCACCTTCCGTACCTTCTGAAAGTAGAGCTCAGGAAGTGCGTGCAGCCAGTAGGCCAGCTGGCACAGGTAGAAAAACTTCACCTGGAAGCTGGAGATAAGGGAGCGAGTCACAAGGGAGGGGTGGAAGAAAATGTCCCTGTGATGCTTGCTGAGCACAGGAGGGAAGGCGAGGGCCAGGAGTCTGTGAGGAGCCGGCGCAGGAGCAGGGATGGAGAGGAGTCAGCCAGCACCATGCTCCTGAGCCTGGGGACCCGACTCCACAGACAAGACCATTTAGAGGGACACGGAAAGTCCACTGAGAGAAATACAAATGGTAAAAAGAGCGCAGAGGAGGAGCCTCTTCAGCCTGGAGGACGAAGCTGATTCCAGAGAACTGTCGCTGGAGAAGAGGGAGGCGGGGACGCGCTTAAAGAACGGGCCTCAGCAGCAAAGGAGCGAACTAACTCCGCTGAAGTCCTCTGCCATTATTCCACAGGGTCTTGGGAAGACTAAGGAGTGGCCTCCCGAGGGACGGGCCAGCTGTTGCCCTCCTGCGTCTCATCCAGAGCAGGAGGGGAGGGGAACGCCGCCTCTGATGGGGCACCAGCTACGGAAGGCAGCAGGGAAGACGTGCTGTGAACAGGGCTGGGTCACCAAGACGCTCACGGCCAGAGGATGGCATGGAGGCGCTCTGCTTCTGTGTCTCACAGGGAGTAGGAGCCTGCTACAGACTGAACGTCTGGATCCCCTCAGAGTCCGTACGCTGACACCCTAATCCCCAGTGTGATGGTATCAGGAGGCGAGGTCTTCAGAAGACAGTCTTCAGAAGACAGGTGCAGAGCCCTCGTGAGTGGGACTGATATCCTTATAAAAGGGACCCCAGAGAGCTCCCTCTCCACTTTAGCCTGTGAGGACCGGGAGGAAGAAATGCTATCCATGAACAGGAAGCAGGCCCTCACCAGACACTGACACTGTGGCACCTTGGTCTGAGATGTCCCAGCCTCCAGATCTATGAGAAACGAATTTCTGATGCTCACACACCACCCGGTCCATGGTGCTCTGCTGCAGCAGCCCCAGCTAAGACGTCACCTCTGTGACAGGGGCTGGCGCTGACAGCACCCCATGCTGGGGTTCCCCAGTCCAGCAGACTGGGAGGAAGAAGCACCCAGACAAGTCTGTCTTCCACAAGACTGCGCCTTAACAGCCTCGGGATACGACGGGTCCTCGCGCCAGCTGGCTCCGTGGCGCTCTGGACACGTTCTGGGAGGAGGAAGCCAGAGGCCCAGCTGGCTCCTCCCTGGAGACCGAGTCATGAGAATACTCACGGGAGGTTCACATGTGGGTAGTCTTCCCAGAGGCTTCTCGGGTTTGTTAAATATCCTTCCTGCAGTAGGCAAGAAGAGGCAGTATTTAGAAATGTCAGGGGTCAGGGAAGCGTCTGATTCCCAGCTGCCAGGAAGAGGAAAGAACAGGAAACATGAAATGGAGGACCTTCTGAGCGGGACCCACTGGCACCCAGCAGGGTCTCTGCGGGGACAGGGCAGGAGGAGCTCTGCGGGGACAGAGACCTGTGTCGGGAAGTGGGCCCATCACTTCCTGGCTGCCTCCACCCTCCGAGCTAATCAGTCCCTAAACTGGAGCTGGCTCATCTGTAAAATGAGAATAAAAATACTTACCCTCCCAGAGCTGTTGTTAGAAATGAACATGACAGTTTGTGTTTATGTGACAGGGGCTAGTGTTTTGCCTGGCATGTGGCACTCAGGAAATGCTTGTAGGATGAATGAGCAAACGGACTCCACAATCACTGTCCACTGGAAAAACAAAAAGCCTAGTTTGGCTTTTCACATCACCCCACAGGCCTCGTAAGTGTGACACTGATCACACTGTGTCGCCGCGGCCAGTTGCCTCCACTACTCTGAGTTCCCCGGGCTGCGGTCTTTTCCTGCCCTTCCTTAAACCTCTGGCATCTCGCCCAGGCCCTCACGTGGAACGGGCACCCAGGGCCTCTTACAGAGAAGGGGGTGCAGCCCCAAAAGCCTCCCATCACAAAACATGTACAAATGATGGATGAAATCTAACACGTATTCTTTAAATGCAAAGTTAAGCTCACTATAAGAAAGAAAAAAACCCTGAGAACCCAAAAAGAACAGGCAGCTGAAAGCCACAGCAGTAAGCAATGGGTCTGGGGGCTGGGGTGTTCACGGCCCTGGGGAAGCAGGAGATGGTGCCTTGGGAGGTGGAGCCCAAGGCCCATGTGCAAAATCAGGGCCCTTAAAGGGCCACTGCCTTAGAGAGAGAGTAGACTAGACAGAGTCTGGTGGCCATCACGGGAGATGAAGACGATGTCTGCTCATCCTGGGCTAAGGATGAAATCAAAAGTTTTATCCCCTGAACACTCATCGCCTGAGGGTGCTCTCACGTGGGTCTGGAGTTCAAACTTGCACCACCGTGAGGTCCGGGGACCAGCAGTATGCGTAGTCCTGGGGCAAGGGACGCCATCGGGGCACGCGAGATGGTTTTTCAGTGTCGGGACTAAAACCTGAGCAGGGCCACCAGACTGCTGGTCTGATACACAGGCCCGGCTGCTCGGTAAGGCAGAACTAAACGGAGCTGGCGGCCTTGATGGGGAGGTTGAGAACCTCACCTGTTCACGCTGGGACTAAGGGAGGGGCCGGCTGTGCTCAGGAGCAGGAGGCAACAGGCGGCAATGAGAAGCACTCTGGTACCGTCCGTGGGATCCTCAGTGCACTTCCCAGGGCGGGGCTGACCCACCCACCTCGGTGGTACTAAACACCCTGGGACATTTCTGGTAGATTCTTCAGCCCCATCTCCCAGCCTGGGGCCTCATTAGCATAAGGACCTGACAAGTCCAATCAGGCACAGCACAGGGTAGCCGTGGTGACTTCGAGGTGAAGGCACCAGTCTTGCCCAGAACCCTCACGGCTTCATTTCTAAGCCTCTTCTCACTCCCACCGCCCTTTCTCCCCCGTTCACACAGACTGGGGCACAGAAGTGGGAGGTTCTGGGGCACATGGGGGTGGGGAAAACACTTAATTACACCCGCAGGGCTGCTGTCCACCCCTGCCATTCACACGCCTGCCGTGACCAAAACGTAGGCCACAGCGAAACACTGTCTTCCACTCCCTCCAGCTCATTCCGCGGAAATCACAGGTAACAACGTTCCTTTCCAGAGGAAGCATCAGTGTATTTAAGGAGGGAAGTGGTATTTCTGGGACTGAGGTGGGAAAGGAATTTCTGCCCCAGAAAAGACTGGCCGAGAGAGGTAGCAGCACTGGGAGAAATCAAAGCCCAGCTGACCTTGCGATTTTAAACAGGAACCTCCTCGGTTTGGCCCCTGTACTGAGGAGACAAGGAGGTCAGAACTCTGAAGCCAACAACCAGAGAAAAATGCTGCTTGCGAATGTCCAGTCCCCGGGGACTGTGCAGGAGGAGGTGGGGGAGGAGAGCAGGGGGAACCAGAGGACAAATGACTCACTGCCCTGGGAACAGCCTTTTCCAGACCTCGGGCCAGGCAGCTGCCTGAGGTGGGCCTAGGGCCGGGCACCCTCCGAGCTCAGGCACGCCAAGGACCCCAGGGCCCAGGGGGCCAAGTGCGGCAGAGGGAGCACCTATACCTCACCTCGAATCCCACCCACCAACAGGCACCGGAGGAGGGTCTGGGGAGCTTTTAGAACCCTTTGTTGTCTTCTGGTTCTTAAAGGTCAGCCTATGAGCTAAGCAAGGCCTGAGCAAACCGGAGCTACCGCTCCCGCCCCCCGCAGCCTTCCCTTTCGGTGTGTGAACGAGAGCCACAGAAACAACAAACAACACGATCCAGGCACAGCACAGCCAGCTGTGCCTACTTCAGACACACCTTAGGACACGTCCCAGGAACAACCGTGACGAAAGCGCTACTCTAAGCGAACGGCAGAAATCAGCCTGACCCCAGCACCAGCGTGAACGGTGCTCCTTCCACCAGGTTCTCCCTGGGCCCTGGGTGAGGTTTTGAAATGTGAGGTCAGGCAGCAGGAGCAAGTGCTCACCACCCTGCTCTCCTCAGTAGAGAATGTGTGTGTGGGTGGGTGTGTGTGTATTTGGTCCTGACCAATGAATAGTAGTTCGAGCGTAAATTAAAAGTCTGAGGTTGACATTCTTATAAAATTGTTGGTTGGTGCAGCCACACCCCCATCACCCTGCCTGCCTACAAGCAGAGAGAAACATCTAAATCAAACACCAAAATAAAATTGATTATTTCTGGAAGAAGAGATCTGGGGTAAAATTTTGCTTTCTTTTTTCAACTTTTATATATGGCTTACTTTTTAAAAAATGATCATCGATGATGTTTATAAAAACAACCTATTACTTTAAAAACTGCTGAAGGTTGGAGCAAGGAGACGCGCATTTGGTAGTTCATTCACTGTCATGACAAATATTTAGCGAGCAGCTCAGGGTCCGGTGTGAGGGGCAGACCGCAGAGAATACACGTGTGAACAGGAAAAGCAGCACAGTGATGGCAGCGGTCCAGAAAACACAAATGGGGCGGGGACGGCCTCTGCAGAGGTGACATTTAGGTGGCGACTTGGAGAGCAGAAAGGAGCCGGCCCTGGGATGCCAGCGGGTGGAGCATTTGATCAGAAGAACCCCTGAGCAAAGCCCAGGAGGCAGGGGCTCCGGGAGAGTTAGAGGAACCCTGGGAAGAACGGTGTGGCTGGGACCAGCAAGCTGAGACGGGCGAGGCGGCAGGGCGCAGTTGGGGTGAAAACGATTTCATTGCTGGTGGGGTGGGGGCTTTTAAGCAAGAAAATACACAAGTTGATTTACATTCTAAACAGATCTGTCTAGCTGAACAGAAAATGGACTGGGGTAGGAGAGGAAACAGCCTCCTTCTAGAAGGAAGATGTACAATGATCCAGGCAAGAGACCACAGTGGCTTGGATTGCAGATCGGGGTCCCTCCACCTTGGCACCAATGACATTGGGGACCAGATGGCTCCTCATTGTGGGGACTGTCCTGGGCACTGCACGATGTCAGCAGCATCACTGGCCCCCACCCACGAGACGCCAGTAGCACACTGCCACATGCGCCCTGGGGACACAATCTCCCCTGGAGAGAACTGCTGGATTTGGGGGTGGAGCGGTGCCAGTGGGAAGCAGCCAAGGGAACCCTGATGTGTTCTGGGGGTGGAACGGCAGGACCTGCTGAGGAACTGACTGTGGAAGATGAAAGAGAAGAATCAAGGAAAATGTGCCTCATAACATAAGAACATGGTTTAAGAAAATGAACTGTTTTCACTTTTACAAAACCACACTTTCATTCCCGGCAGAGCAGTGCAGAGGGGCAGGTGCGGGCCAGGAGAACAAGGTGTTAGGGGTGGGGTCACCGGAGCTTTCCAGGGTCCCCATGGTCTCCATTTCCTGTGGAAGATGCTGAGTGGGGAACTGGCTGTCACCATAATAAAGGCCTGTTAGAGGTTCTCCCCAAAAGTGCTACATTCTCCCAGACTAATTAACATCATCCTTTTCAAGCCCTTGAAGGCTGAGAGAAGCAAAGACAGAGCAGTTGAGCGTTTCACACTCTGGAAGGGGTAGTGTCTTGGCTGTTGGCCTCCAATCTGGTCTAAATGTGTCACAGCTGTGTGGAGCCTGGGGGGAGGGGGGAGGGGGGAGGTGGGAAGGGTAAAAGTGATTCATTCAGAGATGAGGCAATGCTTTGCTAAAAAAACCAGTTAAATGGTCTCTGAGCTGTTCTGCCTCAAAGCAGCTCAGGGTCTCTAGAGGCAGGCATGAGCCAAATACCAATTGCTAAGGACAGGTCTGAAACCCAGAGGTACCTAGACTTGCTAGGCCAGGACATGCGCCGCACAACAGCAGGGGGCGCTACTCACACAACTGCCTGTAAGTCTGCCCCCTGGGACAGGGTAATGTGACAGGCCTGCTTGGGAAGACAGACATCTTAGGTCCCGCATTTAAAATTCCTAGTGTTCTGTTTAGGATAAATGCTCTGGGATTAAATGATAATGGAAATAAAAGCAAGTTACAAAAAGAACATGTCGACTTCTTTGAGAATATGAACCAAACGTTCATCTCTGGAGGCAGAGTTCCTTAGGAGGTGAAAGTTCATCACTGTCACTGAAGGAAGGCGAGGAAGGGGGAGGCAGCGAAGGCAATTTCTAAAAGGTCACACACAGGGCTCCCGAATATTCTAATCCCAGGCCTGGGTTTCTCATAGGACAATTCCGGCTCCTGAGAAAGAGACCAGGTTCAGACAGGTGGTGCCCCAGGCTGGGGGGTGGGGAGGGGGATGCTGATTAAACACTTCCTAGCAGGGACAGGTTGGGTCTTGTGACAGTGAACCCCAAAGGACAGTCCACATTCCTCTGTCCGAAGGGACTCTGTGTATCCAGGGTTGCCTGAGATGAGTCCCACTGTGTCGAATGGCAGGCAGATAACTGGCCTGGTCCGCCAGGCGCTTGTGAGAACGGCCTCGGCTCTCACAGGGTTCGATGGGTGGGCAGACAGGGATGCTGGCCTTGCCGGCGGGCGGCCAGTGAAAAAACAGAACGTGTACTGGACTCAGAACCAGATCCCGGGTCCAAGCCCATCCCTGCTACTTCCGAAGTGCCCGTGGGTGCCCTTCGAAGCTTGACCTTGGGGTTTCTACTGTCCGTAACACGGGCGCCCGAGCGCGCACACACCTGTCTCACGGAGAGTGTCCGCAGGAGGGCCCTGCGAGATGCGGCCGCGCTCTCCAGATACGCAGCGCCGTCAGAGCCCTCGCGTAAGAACTGTAACGAGTGCTTATTTTTAGGCGGGATGGCTCTCTTCAGCTATAAAATGGCGTTTCTATTGTTTGACCTCCCTCTCACCATACCGTGAGGATGTAAAAATAGCTTCAGCTCTCAGAAATGGCCCCCAAGTTTCCATACTGCTCCTCACTACCTTCCCTCCCCGCTCAGCCCTGAGCAGTTATTTTATTAGCAATCCAAGAAGAGCCACGAGCAGCACTCACCGTCACCACCACGTAGAAGCACCATATCACCGAGCTGAGATGAAAGACAACCAGCTGTCCAGATTCGTTGAACTTGCTGTGTTTGACCTTGGAGAGATGAAGCCGTTTGCTGATTTTCTAAAGAATAAAGAGAATCCCACATATTAATATACAAGTGTATTGATAATGAACAGGCAAGTTTCAAAGTCCTGCTTCTTCCCATGAAAAGGCTAAAGTTTGAAGCCAGCTGTAATCCAAGATATTTAGTGTAAGGCGATTGTGTGCATACGGTGCTTAGTCTAAAGCAGCATTTTGAGAAAGCAGCAAGACTCATGTCCTCAGCCGAGACATAAAGAACACACCCTCCAACCAAACCACGTGTGACAGGCCACACGGATGCTGTCCTGTGGGCGCTCAGCCAGCTCTCTCCCATGCAGCAAACACTGCTGTATGCTGGCTAAAGTGGCCTGTGACAGGGTCGGAGACCCATGTGGTGAGAGACGTCTAGGCAACAGGACCAACCGGGGCACAAAAACCAGGGGTGAAGAGGTTCAGAGCTCCTCCAAGGTGAGCTCCTGAAACCCAAGGCATCTCCCCAGTTTCTGACTTCAGAATCTGGACACAGCACTTACATCTAAAATGTACTCCTGAACCACAGCGTGCAAGATGATGGTGATGAAGACGTAGAACAAGACTGTGACCAGGTCCTTCGGCCCGTAGTGGTAGTGCACGGTCTCGCTGTCTGAGGAGGAACGAGAGCCACGTTAGCATCCCCGGTGCGAGGAAACACTCCGGGGCCCCAGACTGAAAGGAGATCTGAAGGAGAATGTGCCCGCAATGCTGCCTTCTGGCTGTAAACCCTCGCCTCAGAAGGAGGGATTTCTTCCAGGGGAATGAAGCAGACCCCAGTTTGTGAGGGCTCCATCCCGGTCACACCAGGGGCTGGATCACTCCCTGGCTGCGTGACTATGGAGAAGCGACCACCTCTCTGAGGTGGTTTCCTCCCCTGTAAAATGGGACTGCAGCTATACTTCATTAAGGAAGCACAGCACAGGGGTGAGGAGTGAGGACTCAGAAGTCTGCGCTGGTAGAGCAGCTCCGTCATTTACTTCCTGTGTGACTTGGGGGTACCTCTAATGTGTGGCCCTTCTGTGCCTCTGCTTCCTCATCTGTAAAGTGAGGGTAACAGCAGTTTCTGTACCATATGGTTACTGTGAGAATTAGATGGCTTAATAAATGCAAAGTGCTTAGAACAGTATCTGTAGCAAAGTAACTGCTATATACGTATTTGCTATTTGTGTTGTTGGTACTGAGAGAATTACATTACTGTGAGAATAAGATGAGATCATTTGTAGACGAGGTGTTTATCACAGTGCCTGTAACCATGGTAAGCATGCAATACATGGTAGTTTATTAAAATATTATTTAATAGTAATCAATTAGAATCCCAACTACGTCAGTCTTATAAAGCTTGGCTAGTAGAGTCTCTTTCTCCACGGACACAGGACTCACACCTGCGTCTGAGTCAGCAGGCTGCAGGGTTGCGAGAGTCTGTGCACTTGGGTCTGGTCTTTGCTCTTGGTAAGTCCCCTCCCTCCAGCACATGCTCCGACCATCTTTCCAGCAGTGCTGCATTCGCGCTGAGTCACACGCATGAGTCATCTCTCCTTGCTGAGATGCAGTTACCAGAAGGTAGGTGAGTTACAGGGGGCTGCAGAACGAAGCAGACCCCATTCTCTGAGCGGCAACCCACAGCATCGGCCACCCTGGACTGGGAGAATGTGAGAGTAGGTGGTAATGACGGGGTGTGGGGGATGGCAAGGACAGGAAGCACACGAACTCTGAAACCCACCAAACTTTCCTTTTTCCTCTCCCTCCTCCTTTCCACAAAGACCTACTCTGGGAGAGGCACTGGGCTAACAGTTGAAATGTGGACAGAAGACCCCGTCCCAGCTTCAGAGTACACAGACCAGCAAGGGGACGGACGCGTGAATGTACTGTTACCTAAGGACAGGAATCGGGTACCAAGAGGTAAAGAGGGCAACACAGGGAGCCAAGGCAAGCGAGGGCCTGACTTGGCAGGGCTGAAGGTGGTGAGGTGAACGAGAAACCCAGGAGTACGCAGGCGTGGAGAGGTGGTGATGGGGGGCATCCTGGGCAGAGGAGGCAGCATCTGCAAAGGATGTGGAGACTGAGGCGGGAAAGCTACAGGAACGGGGGAGACCGTCATGGCAGGCGATGAGGCTGCTGTGAACGGCCTGGGTGCCACATGAAAGGGTGTCGGCTTTATCCTGAAGGCCACGTGGAAACATCAAAGAATTCAAATTCAACAGGAAAATGATCATATTTGGGTTTTTGGAAAGTTTCTCTGGCAGCAGCGAACAGCATCGTGCCTGGAGGGAAAGGCCCCAGATTAGGAGCTATCACTGTGATGCAGGAGGGCAGGAGAAGAGAGCTGAAGGGACAGACAGGGCTGGCAGAGACAGCAGATGGGTGACACTGGGCGACAGCCCCCCACAGGGGCTGAGACCCGGGAGGGGAGTTGGGCACCGAGGACCCGAGGAGACGACCCGGCCACGGAGCAGAGATGGGCACGGGGCTCAGCCTCCTCTCTCTCTCGTCCCCCCGTGAAGCTCAGACTACATTTCCTCCACGTTTTTCAGAAGGGAGGATCAAAGGAGACTAATTAGATGGCAGCATATTTTGAAACCATAAAATTACTAAACACATGCAAAGTTTCAGCATCAAGACCAGCATTATCAGGCAAAATGGAGTTCAAAAGCACAGTCCAAAAACAGTGAAATTACCCTGTCAAGACCAGATTTCCCAATTTAAAGCCTATATGGAGTGACCCACCACTCTTCACAAGTGCCATGGTTCCGGGGATGTGACCACAGCCTTAAATCCTTCTTGAAACAAGAATGAATATGTGAAATGATACCTTCTTCTGTTCCTTCGTTGTTGAGAGCTACATGCATGTTTGATCATTAACCAATAAACCGTGGGCGAGGCTCCGTGCTGAGCACTGAGGGGAGGGCAGTGAACAGGTGGGAAGCGCCTGCCCTGCTGGGGCTCACAGGTACACACCAAACTCTCCTGCACTGAAAACCCAGAGGCCGAAGAAC
>PVJI01011599.1:0-55310 GCA_004026765.1 Micronycteris hirsuta | reverse complement strand
CACCTTGGCCCTCGGTCTCACTGATGTTCCCCATCCAAGCTGTCAGGTACTTTAGGGCGTTACGATTAGTGAGTAGACTGTATGTGATTATCTGGAATAAGAGCTGACACGGGACAGTGGCTAACAACACAGGTTATAATGCCACATCCAACATTTTAAAATTATAGATATCTGGAGTCCCTTTACTTCTATGGGCCTCAGTTTTCTCATCTGTGATATGGGGAGAATGAGGGTCCTGCCCGCTAGGACGACTGTGTGGAAACAGGGAGAAAGCCCAAGCAAAGGATGAAATCTGCTTCGCAGCAACCACTGACTTGAGTGACGTTAGCCGCTGCTATGCCGAGTTACTGGTTTACATGTAGCCTCTCTTGTTTAAAAAAAAGTATCCTGCTCATCAGAAACCTTCAAGACTAGAAGACAGTGGGATAACATATATTTATAGTGCTGGAGAGGAAAAAAGAAATCTGTCAACTGAGAATGCTATATCCAGCAAAACCATAGTTCAAAAATGAAAGAAAGAAGTGAATTCATTTGCTTATTAATAAAAGCTGAGGGAGTGCATTATCACTAGATCCGCCCTATAAGCAATGTGGAAAGAATTCCTTCCAGCTGAAAGGACAGGACACTAGACAGTAACTCCAAGCTGTAGGAAGAAACGAAGGTCTCCAGAAGAGCCAGTATTATATAGTATTTTTGGTGTATAACTACACTTTTTATTTCCTACAAGATTTAAAAGTCAAGTGCATTAAAAATTATAAAAAAACAAAAAAAAAGAATTATCATGTAACTCACTAGTTCAGTTTAAAAGGTGGGTTCCCCCCACCGATCTTGGAAAAGTGATTATTCTTTTTCAAGATTTCATATGTATAATACAAATATGTTTAGAATTTTCCAAATCACTTTTAAAAGCCTTTTACAAGCGATGCTATGCTCTGCAATTAAGCTGGGAATGACTTAGTGATAATTTAGCTTTGCCAAAAAAAAAAAAAAAAGACACACTTTGATTCTTCAAATGTAAAAGACCTGTATTTTTTTCTTTCTTCTGTTCCAGTTTTGAGGGTCTCTGTGCTCAGAAGGAGAAAGAAGGAGAAATGAGATCCTCTGAGAAAAGCAAAACAAAGCTGTTCTCTTATTTCTAGGTTATTTCTCATACACGCAGCTGGGACTGATGAGACTGGTCACTGCTGGAGGACGCTGGCCATCTCGGCCCAGCTGCGTCAAAGGCCGACGCAGAAGCAGCTCTCCACTAGGGGAGCACGCAGGCACTGCTCACACAGAGCCCCGTGGAGCCTGTCACCCTCTTCCCTAGAGAGGGTACCACTCTGCCCCCTAAGGGCTAAAGGCGGAACATTCTCTCCCCTCCGATTGCTTTTGGCATCAGGGCAAACAACTCAGTAGGGTGAGGAAGGAGATATCTCCAAACCTAGGACAATCCTCACTGGACGATGACTCTGTCTCATCCCGACACAGGCGTCACTCCACTCCAGGGGCCTGGGAAGCTGAGGGCGGGGCCGGAGGAAGTAGGTTATTCCTCGGCCCTCTGTAAAAGCATCAGGCCCAGTGCTCTGCTCACTGACATCCGATGCTCCACAGCATGGAGCTAGTTTGGACAAATGCCCAGACATTCTCCCCGCCCCCACACATAACTGTGTAACGCATCTCGAAGCTCAGACACAAAGCAGGAAATTGATGCTTAATTTTCAATGACACACTCATTGGGCATAAGCGCTAAGGCTACCAAATACAGAAATCTTACTGTTTTCTGTAGAACTCTAAAAAGGCAAATCTCAATTCCCCACACTCAGGCTCCACAGAGATTTTATGCATAATTGGTATCCAAAGAATATCCTTAGATTTAGGCAGGCTGATAGACAAGGACCCATTTCTATTTAACTGAGTCAATATAACTGGTCCTCAAAATTGTAGGACTGGGAAGGAATAATGGGTAAACCAGAAATCCCCTGCAGACGTGATATGAAATAAAGCGGCTTCCGAGTAACAGGGGAATCCCGGGAAGGCAGAGGTCCACAGCTGCGGAGGGAGCAAAGGGCTCCTGGTTACATTAGGTAAAGGTGAGGACCAGAGTGGGAGGGGCCTGGCCGAAGCTCGGCACCCACTCTCTCTCCAACACCGTCTTTTGATTTTGCTTTGGTTTAGGTCCTGTGGCTTCCACATACTGCTGGAACGACACAGACAGAGCGACTCTTTCCTCCCCCGACCCCGGCCATGCACTGGAAGCATGTATACCAGGCTTGCAATGAGGGATCCTGGACCCCGCTGGGGTTGATCTCTGTACAACCGGACCGACCCGCCTGCCTTTCTACATCGTGGACCAATCACACATCCGTATGGTACAACCCGCCAGGGTCTTTCCTGACTCACCATCAACGCCAGCCAAGTGGTTAATGCTGCTCGTGTGAATAGTAATAGGTGCCAAGGACTGTGCTGAGCAAATGTGTGTTACTGAATTCTCACGGCTGTCCTAGGAGGTGGGGAGTGTCGTGATCCCCAGTCTACACACGAGGAGACAAGTTCACAGAAGTTAAGCAACAGCTGAGGCTTGAACCCAGAGCTGCTTGTCCCTGAAGCCTATGCCCTACCTCCTGCTTTCTGAGGACACTCGGGCCTGACTCCACATGCTGGAAGGCAGCTCCTCCTGGTTGAGCAGGCTGCAATTACTTCAAGGTCATCCCCAACCTGAAAGGCTGTATGGAGTTTAGGAGGTGGTAGATAGGACTCTAGTGTTTCACGGTCACCCCGACCCAGAAACCCTCATGCCCTTGGCTTTGGAACCTGCCAACCAGCTGGCCAACAGGGATTCTTGTCTCATGTCAGGTATAAATAAGCATGTAAGAAATGCTTTTCAAAGATAATTTCCTTCGACCCAATAGCTACAAGCTTTTGCTTGTCCTTTTCTTTCCCCAACACATCACTGCTAAGACTGAGGAGCTAAATGGACAAGAATCTTAAAAGGCACTATTATTCATTGTTGATGAAGTCAGAAGACAGAAACCCAAATGTGTCGTTAAATTTATGCACTCCATGTTTTTCACAGCGATGCTTTTCCAAGGATGTGGCAGGAGTGGACACAGCCTGGCCTACCTGGGTGCCCCAGGACACTGCCCCATGCCTGGGTGCCCTTTGTACCTCACCAGCTGCCACCCTTGGACTGTGGTCTGCAGAGAGCATACTAACCCTCCAAGACAAGGCCCAGCAATGTACACACATAGGGAAAAGTCAAAGGTCAAGCAGAACTACGGAGACACGTTGGTGGGAAGGTAAGTGGCTGGTGATGTGCTAAGTACTAGCATGAAAAATGGGAAGATACAGGCTTGATCTCGCAGTGGGATGGGGGCCTGTCACCAGGAAGTAGGCCAGGTACAGGGGCCAAATACCAGACACCGAATGCACTTCAAAGACAAGTATGGGGAGCCCTGAACCTTTCTCCCTGTATTTTTCACGACAGAGATGAAGCAATAAAAAGAGTGAGACTTGAAAGGCTCTAAGATTCACGGCGGTGCTGTTCCAAGCACCAAAGTCTCGGGAAACAAAATGTGCGCAACATGAGCTAAGAGAGAACCTTCTTAGATTTATGAAAACAGAAATGTTCCCCAACGTCCAGGTTCTCTAGAGAGTAAAGCTGCTTAATTGTTCTCAGAGTTACAATGAGATTTATCCCAGAGAAGTCAGGTGATTTATTTCCATAATAAAAAAGTCCTTTAAAAAGATGTCTTTGTTTTGCAAAAATACAGATACAACTAGCAAAAGTATCTGTGACAGCTGTAAAAACACTCAAATCGCCAGTGAAGGCATTTTTCTCCCTTTCACCACAGCTGTTCAGTTCAGGGCAAGGTTCATTTTCCTCTTCCAAATCAGAAAATCTGGGCTCTGAATCCCAAAACACTGCCCTTGAATTTTCTAATTTTCTTGACTAGGCTGCCACCATGTGGTGACTACTAAAAAATAAATAAATAAATAACACATTGGTTTGGGTTTAATTCCGAGACCAAACTTCTGAGCTGTTTTAAAACAAGACAGAATCCAACGGACCTGACTGGCCGGCCGCTCGGGCACTGGCCGTCTCCGAAGAGACGCCAGCCTCCCCCAGGCAGGAATGTGAGTAGCTCGTTGTCATTCTCACCCAGCAACACGAGGAATGTATACATGTGGATTCTGTTCTGCGCTAATTTATTGTACTTAATGCGCTCTTTGTTGGATACTTATGAAATGCACTGGAATGTGTTGAAATTAAAAACTGTGTGACATGAAACTGTAAAAAAATAATAACACACCTGGACACCCCACCCATCGCCCAGTTTAAGAAAAAAAGACGTGACTGCCGGCGAAGGGCCCCACACCTCCTTTCCATCCACAGCCGCGTCTTTGTCCCCGTACACGGTTTTCCTGATTCTGTTCGCATTGCCCATTCACTTCCTCATGCTTCATCCACGTGGAGCCCTAAAACTCTATATCAGACAGTACTGCTTTTAGATCTTATATAAATGAAACACATCCTGCAATATCCTTCTCGCTTTTTTCAATGAATGCTGTTTGATGAAGTCCTTCCATGTCAATATTTACAGCTCTAGTTTTCCCTCAAAATTGTCTTGTTTTTGTCTGTGGGCTTCCATATAAATTTTAGAATCAGCTTGTCGAATTCTACAAAACACTATTATGTCGGGATTTTTATTCAAACTTACAGATTGATTTGGGGAAAATTAGTACAGCGAAGGTAGAGTCTTCTTATCCATGCCTTTATTTGGATCTTCTTAATAAGCTTCATCAAAATTACATAATTTCTTTCAAAATGTCAGAAACAACTTTTGTTAAATTACCAGGTACCTTATATTCTCAGTGGTATTAGAAACTGTATTTATTAAAAAATTTTAATTTTCTAACTGTGGGTGTACTATTTAGAAATGCAATTGTTTTTTGCAAGTTCATTTTATATCGAAGGACCTGGCTGAACTCTTATTAATTCTCATAGTTTTTAATAGATTCTTTTGGGCTTTAATATAAACATATCTAGGACTAAAGACAGTTGGCTGCCTTCCTTTGCAATGATTATGACCTTTCTTTCTTTATATTACGGCTTGTCTAGGAATTCCTATATAGTGCTGATCAGGACGGCTGATAACGGGGATCCTTTGTCTTTCCTAATTTTAAAAGAAATGTTTCTACTTTTCACGATTAAATGAGACATTTGCTCTAACTTTTTACAGACGTTTTATCAAATTAAGAAATTCCTTTAAATTCCTAGTCTAAGAGGTTTTCTAGGAAAAAACATAAAGGATACTAGATTTTAACAAAAGACTTTTCTTCACCTATTATGGTGAGAACAGAGTTTTTAATCTGATGATGTAGGGACTTACAGCGATAGATTTTCTGATGTTAAACCTCCGTGTTCGTTCTGAACATTGCTGTTCTCTCTTTCTGTCTTGATTATTTTGGCTAATGGTGTGTCTATTTTGCTAGACTTTTCCAAGAATCAGCTTTTGGCTTTATTGATAATCGATCAGATATATTTGTTTTCTACTTCATTCACCTATGCTCTTTATTGTTTATATCATTTTAGATTTTGCTGCTTCTTCCCCAACTTCTTACTTCGAATAACAACCCTATGCACTTCCCAGCCCTTCTCTGCTTCTCGCATAGGCATTGAAGGTTGTGTTTCTAAGAGGTAGGATGCTTACCTTGCTTTGAAGCTGAGGGGTTTTCCACTGGGAGCTCATCGTCATGGACCCCTTCCTCTGGAACAGGTATTGCAGGGTGGCTTCCAAGGACCCATGGGCTCCTACTACCAAGATCTTCTTTCCATCGAGGTTGACACCTGCCCACCCAATGGAAATCAGCGTTACAATCCAAATGCCGGAGCCTTCCCACTGTACAGCTTTCATGGAAGGAAAAATGACCTTTATAACGTGGCCCCGTGAGCACCAGCCTACAATGACTAAGCCCTAACTTACTCTTTCTTTGCAAATGTTGTGGTAGAGTGACTAAGAATCATCATTCTATAATCCAAAGGATGAAAAAGTACTGTCTATATGAATTATCTCAGATTTGAGCTTAATGGCTAATGCGTTGGGTACGTCTTGAAAGTTAATCTAATGGAACTTGGGTACCTATTTTGGAACTTTTGTGTGATTGTTGCTTGTTCAGGAGACAAGTAGGGGCATTTGCCTCTTTTTTTACTCAAGCTGTAGTAGAGAAAAATTTAATTAGTTGCATTTTTATGTGCTCAGTTAGAAACTTCTTAAATATATGAAACACCAGCAATAATTTACTTATTAACTTTAATAACCAAGAAAAAGAACTTATTCATGTTTATGTCACAGACGTAAAAATGCAAGATCAAGGGGAAAATGATGGAAATGAAATACTGATTATTCAGAGATATTGTTCACTGATAAATCCCAGTCTAGGTTGTCATACCCTAAACTGTATCGAACAGCTTCCTCATTTGAGTCTCAAATATAACTCTTACACAGGTATGCATATCGACAGACTTGAGATGTTAAAACTTAACACATTTTCACTGTGGTTATTTGACTATTTTCAGGAGAGAAGTCGAGAATTCGTTTAAACAGGTTATCTTTACTGACTTCTCTTTAAAACTGTGATACAGTTAATCTTATTAGAAAAATCTTCTGTCGTCTTTCATCTCTCTCAAAAGATGGTATAAATGAAGCTGACACTGAATTATCACACTTCTCTGCCTCAATAAGAATCCGGACATCCTGGAAACAAACCCTTAATAAAACCCTTAATAAATGACAATAAATAGAAAACAGTGGCACTTCTGAAGCATCATACCTGACTTTTCAAGAAGTTCAATGACAGCTCTGGCCACAGGCGACACGAAACACTCATGGGCGTCCCCACGCACCAGCCTCCCCAGGTTCACGTCTGTCACTCTGAAACCGAGAAGAGGCAACCGGTAGTTAGCACCGGTCAAAACTCCCGCGCCCGTCCTTTACACAGAGTACTCCGCGGTAACGTCCACATCAGTGTTGGGAAGGCAGATACAGTAACTAATTGAAAATAAATTAAAGAGTGGGAGAAATAAAATCCATTAGCTTTTTGGAGTAGCCCCTTGGGACGCTCTGCTGCGGTCCCTGTGACTCAGGAGGACTGCGCGTGTTCTGATTCTGCACTACCAACGGGCAAGTGTGTTTTCTAAAATACGGAACGGTTTTCTTATACGGAATTTAAGAGGCCCCCAAACTCCCCAAATAGTTAAATGACATTGAAGTTTTAAATGATATTAAACATTAAAATGATTTCTTTCTTCTCTTAATTACTGACAAAGATGAAACAGTAGAATAAAAAAATTGCAGTAAAACCCTGGCCGGTGTGGCTCAGTGGACTGAGTGCTGGCCTGCGAACCAAAGGGTCGCTGGTTCAATTCCCAGTCAGGGCACATGCCTGGATTGCAGGCCAGGTCCCCAGCAGGGGGCATGCAGGAGAGGTGACTAGACATTGATGTTTCTCTCCCTCCCCTTCTCCCTCCCTTCCCCTCCCTCTAAAAATAAAAAATAATACTTTTTAAAAAAACCACAGTAAAAAAAAAATTGAGTTGTTTTCTTTTATATTTTCTCACCCATCCACATCTTTTTCTGGCTTCAGGGCATTGAGGACTTTGTTGCTAAACGAGTTCTCGGAGATCTGAAGGGCAAGGCCATGTACCCTGGTGTCTTCATTAATCTTCAAGATTTCATCTATAATCTAACGAGGAAAAACAAGTAAAATCTGTTCTGCAGAAATAAGATCCAAACAAAAGCGGCTTTATATAAAAGACAGACTCATAAAAATGCAACTATTATTGTTTCTTTTTTACTCCTTGCTGAAGACTTAGTGTGAAGTGCGATGAAGAAGTCTATTTTCCCTTTTCACCGTGTTTATAAAGCTCAAAAAAAAAAGCTTGGCTTAATTTTTTAGTGACTTCTCAGTCTTTCTTATCACTCTGCTCTCTGCCAGAACAAAAGAAAACAGAACAGAACAAAACCAAAGCTCAACAGTTAGTAAAGTTTAGACAGGCAAAAGACAATGTGCTGTCAACAATCACATTAAGCCGAGCAGACTGCCAGCCTTAAGGGAGGCCAGGAAGCACGGGTCTCCAGCCTTCAGCCCGGCCTGGCCACGCCTGTGTCTCACACACCGGGTGTCCAACAAATGCTTACGAATCGTGGTGTCCAAGAAGTCGTCACTCTGGCCCTCACAGTCTCTGGACGTGAGCGGTACATAGAAAGCATTTCCGAAGGCTTTTGACAGATGAACTGTAAGCACAGATATCTCCTTCTTATCGGAAACACTAAAATAATTCACTATTTATGAAAAAAACTAAAGTACAGTTTGGGGAGCTAATAGAATAGCTAATGAATGTCTAGGTATGACTAAGCAATGTTCTGTCCTCTATCTCGATTTTATGCCAGGAGAGAAATGATTCATTCTATTTAACAAACTATTTGTTCATAAGTAAGAAAGCTATGAATCTTACTAGGAAGTACTGGTTTATCATTTTTATTTCACTGTCTAGCAGAAATCACTATGGTAAGAGAAGAAAAAGCTATTTCATATACAAAATTCAGCCCTGGCTAGTGTGGCTCAGTGGACTGAGTTCCGGCCTGTGAACCAAAAGGTTGCCGGATTGATTCCCAGTCAGGACACATGCCTGGGTTACAGGCTGGGTCCCCAGTAGGGGGTGCGCGAGAGGCAGCTGATTAACCTATCTCCCGCACATCAGTGTTTCTCTTTTTCTCCCTCCCTTCCCTTCTCTCAAAAAATAAATAAATAAAATCTTTGTCAAAACATACAAAATTCAGAAAGAAAATTTTCTCATTCATTCATCATTCTTTCATTGATTCAAAAAATGCTGAGTGTTTTGAGCACCTACCTGGACCAGTTTCAAGTAAAGGAAACAGAGTTGGAGAACAAAACTCCTGCCCTCATGGAGCTTACCTTCTAGTGGGCAAGACAGGGCCAATAACAACGCTATCACCTTTGGAAATGGTCAACAATGTAGAGAAAAACAGGGCTGACTCATATGGGGATGTGGGGTGGGGGCTGGCCACAGGGGCAACACCTAAACAGAGTCCAGAAGGAGGTAAGGGCACTACAGGTATCGGTAACGAAGATGTGAGAGAGGCAACGACAAAACCTTAATAAATTAACATCCTTGCTCTTTTCCAGCACAATAACACCACCACGCAAATTCACATTTATCAGAATTTCAAAAGAAAAATAGGGTATAAATGACCCTTTGTCAAAAAATAAGTCAAAGAAAAAATGAAAGTCAAGGGTTCTCAATACCAGTGCCAAAACCATCTAAAGAAATGCAGATTCTACTGCAGACAATGGGTGCCCTTCTGCAAACGGACAACACATTTCTCTGCATCGTTAATACTGGTTCAACGGGGATCAATAATTGTGATACTGACAGCAATGCAATATAGCCAGAGGGGCTTCCCGCACTTGCGAGAGCTGCGCGGAGGTGGTTCCAGCTGCGCGGAGCCGGTGTGAGGCGGGGTCGCGCTTGCCTGGACTGACAATGGCAGCTGAGAAAGTCAGAAGAAACCGGACTACTGGCAGGTGTAACCCAGTGTGGGAGGAGCTGGAAATGGGGTTATGGAGGAAGACACCCACTAGGATTTAAACCCAGGCACAGTAGCCATGCTGGGGCGTAACCATGCGGCTTGGGAGCAGAGAGGGGGCTCTCCTGACCACACAGCTTAGAAAGCAGGAAAGCAGCGTGTAGCACCGGTGCGGGCTCTTGGCCACACGGTTTGAAAGAATGCAGGACTCCCACTGGCCCGCTGTGAGGAAGTGCCGTGCGGGTCTGGATGAAGAACGGGAGCTTAGCCAAGCTACGGACTTCTATTTCTTTTCCTGAGATAAGGTGCCCCTGACTGGCCTGGTCTGGCAAGGGGAGGCAGGACTGTGTGTATGTGTGTTTGTGGGTGTTTTAAAGGGACTTTGAGATTTAACAGCAGAATTCTGCAATTATTCTAAACGTGTATAACTTTTTGAATAAATAGTTCCTTTCTTTTTTTCCAAACTCTGGCATTGAGAGCTACAATTCTCTCTTTTTTTTTTTTTTTAAAGGGCTGTTGAGCACCCACGGGTCTTGAACCACCCTCGGGAGCAAGAGTGGTTATTAAGTGATCGAAGTAACTGGTGAGTGAAAGGCAGCCCTGAGAGCCATGGTTCTTATTGGCTGCGGGCAAAGGAATGGTAGAGTAACAAGAACCCAAGGGGGGTTTCTGTAACAAGATGATAATTGTGAAGGCTGCTACTTCCCTCAGGCGGGAACCAGTAAATCACCAGCAACAGCAGCGAAAGTTCCTATGGGGGTTTTCTCAGCTGCCACTGAAGAATGTTAGCCTATAAAAAATGCTGAGGATCAGCTCATCCTGTGCCTTATTTATTGTCAGTCAGGCAACTGTGACCCAGACAAGCCAAAGGAATGGCCCAAGGGCCAACAGCCTGTCAGGACGGAGCAAAACCAGAACTGGCCCTCAGACAATTGGTACTAGATGACCCTGCTGCTGCCCTGAAGCAACAACCAAAGTCACCTCGTCAGTGTCAACAGAAACCCCGCAGTGAGGAACGATTAGAGCAAGAGCGTTTGCGCTGCAGGGGAAATGAACTCTTCCCTCTACAAGTTCAGTGGCAGGAAAAGGCTTGATCTGGTCCAACCATAACTAAGAGATGTTGACAGGTACATTCGGTCCAAAGAGGCAAGCGCCGCCAGGTTTCCAGGGCACCGCTGTAATTACCTCGTCCTCACCGCTCTCCGGAGGAAGGCAAATGTGAGTGATGTTCAGGCCAGCCTGGAAGGAGAACGTGAGGTTATTCTGTCGCTGCGAGAGACTGTGTCATCAAAAAATGAAAATGAATTTTTGAAAAGCAACCATCCTCACCTCCTCGGCCAAATTCTGGTTTACTTCCTGCATCAAGTTATCATCACCTGCCTTAGGAGAGGGGAGGAAGAAACAGAATGTAACAAGAGAAATACCTTGAAAAGGCACAAAACAAAACAGACTAATTTTGTGATTACAGGTGATCTAATTACAACGATTATAAGGAAAGAGTCCAGAAAGAAATCTTATCACTCATTAAAGGGGACTAATGGCTGGCATTTGTCAACATACCAGTTTCTCAGGCTGTCCGATTATGTCACTTTCCTTTAAATAGCAGTCCTCCTAAGGCATACATAGCCACATAGCCAGTGTCCTTTCTAAATGAGGACACCAAAGACAGGGCTTAGATGACTTGCCAATAGGTGGAAAGCAGAGCCGCAGGAAACCCAGGCTCCAGACCCACTTTACTTTCTCCTCTTCCTGCTGGCCTGGCCTACCTTTGAATAGGGGATATGGAGACAGACCCTGAGGAATGCAAGTGACTTAAGCAAAGCTCTGCAGTCTCGGAAATCACAGCATTGATGGAACCAGACACTGCTATTTTGACATATTTAGTGTATGCCAAAAATGACAGCAGCAGTCCATCTGCTCGCTGGGTTAGTTTACAGGCGTGGCTCACCTCGCTATTTCCCTGCACCTGTCATGACACGGGTGTGCCAGAGAGGATGGCACACGGTGCCAACTGTAGTTGGACATGAAGGGGCCGCGGGCAAAAGACGCACTTGGAATGCAGAAGTGCTTCTGACCCGTGGTGACTTTTGGCCCTGTGAACCTATGGCAGGCTTTCAAACACTTGGTAGTAAGATTACCCAACACCTCCTAAAGGTGAGATCATATGGTATTTGTCTTTCACCTAGTGGCTTAATGAACAAAGTAAACTAACCAACAAAACAGAACCACAGGCATGGAAACATGGAAAAGACTGACAGCGACCAGAGAGGAGTGGGGGATAATGGTGGACAGAAGGAGAGGGGACTAGACAAAGAACGTGTATGACTGACCCACGAGACACGGACCACAGGTGGAAACTGACTGTGGGAGCAGGGGTGGGCTGGGCGGAGGAGGGTAGAGGGGGAAAAAATTGGGACAGCTGTAATAGAATAACAATACAAAAAGATTAAAAAAAGAGAGAGTACCCAGTACTGTGCCTCAGCAACCACAGGGGGGGCTCTTCCTGTACCACTTCGAATCCCATGATAAGTGTTAATGAGTGGACCACGACAAACCCTGTGTCATGGAACCTGTGGGAATTGCCTCCTGACCTCTGAAAGCCACCCAGGCCAAAGGGAAAGACTCGCGGAAGACAGGCTCAGGCAGAGCGTACCTAACCTGGAACCCCGTGGGAGCAGTACGTAACCTGGAGCCCGGTGGAAGCAAAAGACCAAAGAGAGGGAAAAGGAAAGCAGTTTCAGCTAAGTCCTTCCTTCCTGCCATTAAGCCCGAATGGCACTTCCATGACAAGAAATGCAGCTGGTCTTTTGTATACAATTATCTTCTAAATTGAAAGGCATCCTAAAATTGCAGGACAGCTTACCTGAATAATAGCAAGAACCGGCTTAAAGGCAGGGTTTTTTTCTTGTAATAAACACAGAACTTCTTTAGAATTCTGAATGACTTCTCTACATGGAGAAAGAAAAACAACATATCACATCTTTGTTAGTGACCAGACAGGAAGGATACAGGACATTTCCTCAGTGTCCATTACTGTAAGTGACAATTACTAGACCACATGAGGACGTGATTCAAGTGTGGGAAGTGTGGAGGGGAAGGGCAGGAGAGCAATGAAACCGTGAAATGCTAACAATGCATGACGATCTAATTTTAAAAATAAGCAGAGGTAAGCAAACTAGATGTTAACAATAATTTCCTAGGGCTGAATTTTTCTCTTGTATTTTCCAAGTTTAGTGTAATGAAAAGTTTGGGTTTCTTTTAGGAATAATCCCCTCCTCTACCACTGTCCCTTCACCCTGCAGAAAAGTGTTTGGGGTCCCGGGGGAAAGCAAATGTTGGCGGAGGGTGGGTAGTGAAGACAAGGGGTGGGGGAGGGGCTTGCTACTGGAGAAGCGGTGGGTCAGGACAAATGCCAGGTCCCAAAGTTTAAAGAAGAAATGGGAAGGGAGCTGACAGAAAGGAATGGAAAGGCAACGCTGCAGAAACGCTGGAGATGCACCAGAATTTGACACTCTCCTAGGTCTCTCAGGGAGAGAGTGTCTCATTCCTCGGGGCCCTGCACAACGCATTTGGACATCCTGAAAGAGTCAGCAGGGGCCACCTGCAACTTAGCACCGCTGGGTCCCAGCCCTGAGCAGGGCAGAACTTGATAAGGTGGTGCAAGTTTCTTTCTGCAGCCTTCTGGAATGAGCAATTTCAGAGACTGCCTCGACAACCATCCCTTCAGAATTTTTCTCACTTTCATAAGAAGTTCGCTTCCTCACCCCCCCATTGCCTCCCCCCCCCAGTAACAGACAAAAGGCTCAGCCAAGGCAGCGCCCACACTTAGGTGTTTAATCATCTTTAAATTTTGTTTTCTGTCTCTGACATGCTCTTGTACACACATAACAACTTTCCAAAAAAAACGCAAGGTGAAGTTCCAGCCAAATATCATGAGAAATAAACTGCCAAGGGCAAAGAGACATGAGTCAGCTCCTCCAAGTTTTCAGAGCGGAGGCTGACGTGGGTACCTGGAAGGTACTGCCCTTGAGTAGGTAAACTAGGAGAGAGCGATGCTCAGAAAGCCTTTAAGAGCTTTGAAACTCAACTAGGACGAGCCTTTTTATGTTACCTTGGCTAGAAGCAACAGAACAGGGAGGCATGACCTGTGAAGATTTTTATTTTTGTTTTTACACACTTGGGGTAAAGCAACCTAATTCCCAGTGAAATAACTATGTTATTGTGTTGAATAACGAAGACTGTATGTGTTAAGTCTACAAATGGCCTATAAATGAGCACTGAAGTCTCCTGCCCATCACGTGTGACTGAGAGCCACATGCTGCACTGTGTCCCTGCCTCCGTGACTGCTGATCTGGGCCGAGTGGGGTCCTTACTTCTGCTTAGTTCTAGAAGGTTCTGTTAAGTTGGGAGCCACCTGTAATGTGGGTTAGCTGGGCACAAGGCTGCCAGAATAATCGCCACATTCCTCAGCCTCCCTTGCAGCTACCTGTGGCCATGCCAAAGAGCCTGGGAGGCAGTAGCTGATAAATGTTGTTAAAAACTACCAATTTAAGTATATCCCCAAATGCTGAGCCTATTTATTAACAATATTTTGTATTTCAACCTTTTCAAAGGCAAAAGAGGTACCTGTGAATAAATATAGTAAAGATTTCCCCCGACAGCCTCTTCCAAAACAGCCATCAGCATTCCAATATAGAGCGCAGGTGGGGCGCACCATGGAGCATTCAACAAACCACTGCACTGGCAGCGCGTGGGCACATTTTACAGAACAGTAACAGCAGTAATGATAAAGCTGCTAATCTAATGATGCCTACATTACTGGGTACTTCCTATGACTACTTGCATACATTTTCTTATTTTTTTAATAACACAACTCTGAGGCTTAGCTCCACATGGCTACCCAGCCAGAGAGCACTTTCCCAGTCTTGCCCACACTCTGTTGGGGTCATGTGACTAACCTCTGGCCAACAGGTGAGCACTGGCCAGAAGGAGAGGAAGACTGTGCAGCCGAGAGAAAGGTACACCAGCAACCTGCCCCCACCCCCTTTCTCTCGTGCTGGATGGGAGACCCAGAGCAGTGAGGAGGTAGCACAGGAGCATCCTACCTTCCGTGGACTGCTTCCCTCTGGATGAGTCCGGTTATTTGGGGGTATTTTGTAAAAGCAGCAAAGCCTATTTCCTACTTTATGCACAGCTCTGATCTGGGAGCTTTAATCTCATTTACTTTGTTACATCAGATTCAAGACAGAGAACAGAAGACGGGCTATTGTTTTATAAACCACTAAGAAAGAAAAATATTGTTGATTAAATATTGGTGCACTCTTTTCTTAACATAGTGTTCATTCTGTAAGTATTAAAAGCATTTTTTATACTTATTTAGACAGATTTCTTTCAGGGTCATAAACCATTCATATGCTACATGTAAATAAAAACATACCAAAAAACTGGTTGAAACACTGTATTCCTAAAACTTCTTCACATGCAGGATCAACTATTCTGAGTGACTTTTTTTGACTCAGAATCCTTGACGTCAGTTTCCCCCTGCCCGGCCCCCACATAACACCTTCTGTGCTATCCGGGTGTTGGTGACACAACATCTCTTTGAAGACAGCATCATTTTTGTCCCTGACACCTGGTCTAAACACTGTGGTGCCGGAGCTTTCCCGGTTCCACCAGATGTCAAAGAAAACGTGTTGGACAAGAACCAGAAGCCGCATTATCTCCCAACACGGCCCTTCCACGACTCGTTGATGGAAACATTGGGGATCAGGTGCCAGTTCCTGGGCCAATGACAGGTCACTATGCTTTTGAGGGGGTTTATTCTTTAAATTTTCTGATAACACGTTTATGACATAAACCAAGCACTAACATACACAGGCTCCCGTACATCTATTCCAGGTGACTTCTAACACAGGCCCACCTCCCCTTTTCCTCCTGGGAGAAATCTCTTGGGGAAGAGTTCCGTTAGCTGTTGCACATAAGCCAAAAATGCACAACGATGTGTAAAGCTTTGGACAGGCTCCCAAAGGTACAGGAAGTAACAAATAGGCTACGACTGACCCCTGCCAACAACGATTTAAAAACACAGTCAATTTGAAAGATAAATACCAGTTTGGAGATATCAAAAATGTGCTTCATACAGTCCCTAGAGCACAGCAATATCCACAACAACCTTATAAAGCCGATGATATTACGGCTTCAATTTTGTAGGGGAAGAACGGAGATCAAACAGCTTGCCCAAATTGTCACAGCTATTAGGTGATAAAGTCATACTGCAAAGCAAGGTACCTGTCTCTTAACCATAATCCTATGAAGCAGTAATTCGTTGCACAACACTTTCTTCTTCAACTTTAGAAGGGGAGCTGGTCAGCTAAGAATGGCTTCTACATTTTAAATGGTTTTTAGGACTTCTGGCCAAGATGGAGGCATAGGTAGACACACCGTGCCTCCTCACACAAACAAAAGAAGGACAACAACAATTTAAAAACAAAAAAGAACCAGAACTGACAGAAAATCGAACTGTATGGAAGTCTGACAACCAAGGAGTTAAAGAAGAAACATTCATCCAGACCAATAGGAGGGGTGGAGGCAGGCAGCAGCGCAGAGAGGACTTGTAACGAGGCAGCGGCTGGTGGAGCAGGCGGTCCCACATTTGCGTGCAGATAAACTGGGAGGAACAACTGGGGACGAGACAAACCTCTCAACCCAGGGTCCCAGTGCGGGGAAAAAGCCTCAAACCTCTGACTGAAAATACCTGTGGGGGTTGAGGTGGCAGTGGGAGAAACTCCCAGCCTCACAGGAGAGTTCGTTGGAGAGACCCACAGGGTCCTAGAATATACACAAGCCCACCCACCTGAAAATTGGCACCAGAAGGGCCCAGTTCGCTGTGGGTAGTGGGGGAAGTGACTGAAAACCGGTTGAGAGCAGAGCAAGTGGCACTCTTCCCTCTCGGACCACCCCCACAGCGTCACAGCGCAGTGACGTCATTGCCCAGCACTGGAGAATACATAAGGCTCTGCCCCTTACTATGTAACATGGGAGTTGAGACAAAAAAAATATGGCCCAAATGAAAGAACAGATCAAAGCTCTACTAAAAATACAACTAAGTGACGGAGAGATAGCCAGATGCAGAGTTCAAAACAGTGGTAATCAGGATGCACCTGTGCATTACCCAAGATGAAAGATAAGGAGAGAATCTTAAAAGTGGCAAGAAAAACAGAGACAGTTACCTACAAAGGAGTTCCCACTAGACTATCGGCTGATTTCTCAAAAGAAACCTTACAGGCAAGAAGGGGCTGGCAAGAAGTGTTCAAAGTCATGAAAGACAAGGACCTACATCCAAGATGACTCTATCCAGCAAAGCTCTCATTTAGCATGGAAGGGCAGATAGAGTGCTTCCCAGAGAAGGTCAAGTTAAAGGAGTTCATCATCACCCAGCCCTTATTATATGAAATGTTAAATGGACTTATTTAAGAAAAAGAAGATAAAAAATATGAACAGTAAAATGACAAGAAACTCACAGCTATTAACAACCGAACCTAAAACAAAAACAAACAAACAAAAAAACCCTCAGCAAACAACTAGAACAGGAGCAGAATCACAGAAATGGAGATCACAGGGAGGGTTGTCAGTGGGGGAGTGGAGGGGGAGAGAGAGGGAAAAGGTACAGAGAATCAGTAACATAAATGGTAGGTAGAAAATAGACAGGGGGAGGTTAAGAATAGCACAGGAAATGTAGAAGCCAAAGAGCTTATATATGTACGACCCATGGACACAAACTAAAGGGGGGAATGTGGGGGGGAGGGGGTGTGCAGGGTGGAAGGGAATAAATGGGGGAAAATGGGACAACAGTAATAGCATAATCAATAAAATATATTTAAAAATGGATTTAAAAAATATCAAAGTAATAATATTTGGGGGCATGTGAATATTATGTGAAATTCAAATATTAGTATCCACAAACAAAATTTTAAATTTCACCAGTAAAACATGGCAAAGATGTGTTTCTTTCTCATAAAAATATAACTATATAATATTTTCTACTTTCCTCCTGGACTGCAGATTCTAAAATATTTGATAAGTTTGCCAAACGCTGGCTTAAAATGCTGTAAAAATAAATGAAAATAATAGCCAACATGTGTTGAGGCCTTAGTATGTGACAATTCCCAGACTGTGCATTTTGTTTAGGTTCTCTTGTAACCCACCGCTTCCATCGCAGTGAGGGATGGGAGGTGGGCCAGTGCAGTGCAGCAGGATCCTCACCCAGGCCCCCTCTGGCCATTCTCAGTCAGTCATGGCTTTCAATGAAAGGAAGCATGAATAAAACCCACGAATGACCCCAAGTTTAAAGTCATTCACCCACCAGCCATGCCGTAAGTGCGTCCCTTATACCAGGCATTCTCCAGGAGGAAGGATCTAGCAAGTGGAAGACAGACAAGACCCCTAACCCCACAGAGCTTTCGTACAATAAATGTCTTCAGACCCTTATTCGTTACGCTCTATACTGGTTAAAATCTAATGACCAGAAAAGCCCTAAAGTAACTGCAACACTCAGAAAGATGACCGGGTAAATTAAGCAAAGGGTCTTGAGAGTCATCCCTCACACTGTAATGAGCCTTGGAGTCAGGGGCTGGGGAGTGGGGGGTGGCGAGGCAACTGGCAATGACAGTTAGAATGAAGGATAGAAGGGCAAAGGACAAAAGATGTGAATGGATGGAGGAGGAACAACTGGCCCAGGGACACGGAACCAAGGATCCTGGTCCGGGAGGCAGGTCGGGGCTTTCCCGCCACCTCCCGGTAGGTCTGAGCGCTTCACTCTACCAGTCGGGTGCCCAACCTGTGGCCCGGCGAACGCATGTGGCTCAGGATGCGTGAGTGCGGCCCAACACAAAATCGCAAATTTACTTAAAACACTGAGTTTTTTTGTAATTACATGCCCCACTGTATTTAATGTGTGGCCCAGAGACGCCAGAAGGTTGGGTACTGCTGCCCAGACAACACACTTCTCTGGAAAGTGCCCAGCACGGCTCTTCTTCCCTTCTTTCCCAGAGGGGCCGGGGGCGCAGATGAGTGGCGGGTGGAGGGGTGTGTGTGTGGGGGCGGCTGACGCACATGGCATCTCTGGCCGGTCCGGGGAAGACTCGGCCCCGGGCTCCCACGGCTCGCTTCTGCGTACGGAGAGAACTTTTGAAATGACAGCTGCGCGGGGGATTCCCTGCGCACAGTGCCACGACGCCGGGAACGCGTCAGCCCCGACTTCTCCGGCCTCATCCGCTTAGAGTGTCGGGTGCGCTCGGCTGCACGTTAACTCGCCCCAAAAAGATGATGTAACCGCAAACACGCTCGCTCACCCGCAGGAAGTGGCGACGTTTCGGGAGGGGGCAAACTTCACCCCATAGTGAGCCGCCCGGAGCGAGCCCGGACGCGGAGCCCCTGCGCGGCCGGGCAACGGATATGGGCCCGGCCTCCTCTCCGGAGCCCGGGGGCCCGTCGCGTCCCGATCCCGGCCCTGATCCCGATTCGCAGGCGGGAGCCCCTCCTCCTCCTCGGCCGCGCCGCCCTTTCCTGCCCCGGCCGCGCCCCGCGAGGCAGCGTCAGAGCCGGCAGCCCAGGCGCACGTGTATTCGGAGCTGCGCGATGCCCGCCGGGGATGCCTGCGTGCCCCTCCCCGCCGGCGCCCTAATAAGTTGGCATCAAGCACTCGCGGCCCGGCGTCCTGTAACCCCCCACGGAGATTCCCTGGGACCCCGCCGAGACCTGAGCGCTCCGACCGCCGCCACTGGGGACGTGGGCCGCTGCGAGCGCCGGACACTCACCTGACGATCGAGTTCCGCGCCGGGGGTGCCCGGCTGCCCGGGCCGTGGCTGCTGCCGGCCTGGGCGTTCTGCTGCCGCCGCTGCCGCCGCTGCCCGAGCAGGCCCTCGATCCCGCCATACCCGCCGCCACCGTTGCTGCTGGCGCGACGCGGCACTCGGAGGCGGCGCGGCGGGCCCGCGGGCTGCAGCGGGCAGCGGAGCTGGCGCAGGAAGCGCGGCAGGAGGGCGCTCATGGCGCGGGAGGTGCGGAAGGAGGCGGAGAGGTGGCGGGAGCGAGAGGCGCCAGCTCCGCCCGCCACGCGGAGATGCGCAGGCAGAGCACGGAGGCGTGGCGGCGGCAAGTTCCTCCCGAGGGCGGCGGGGCGGGAGCCAGGCTAGCGCGTCTGGACTGGCGGGTAACCAGCCAGTGACTGCCAGGACCTCTCTGTTCCTCCACCAGCGAGCAGGGGCCCCTAGGGGGCACTGCAACCAGATGCGGCGAGGCTGGGAGGGCGGGGGCCTGCGGGACGACCGGCTGCCGGTTAGAGGTGCCAGGCTGCCAATTTCAGGGTTTCTGGCACTGTCATTCCGGCTGAGGCCCTGCTTCTGCCTACGATGCTGATGCCACCCTGCCTTCAGGCGGCAGTTTGCTTCCTGGAAGAGCACTTGGTCACGCTTGGAGACCAGGGATTGGGTTTATTAGGCCTGAAGTGCACTAATAGTAAAGATTGTGGGTCCTTGGAATGCAAATGCTGACTTTGTAAGCTTCAGGTAAGTTACTTAACCTCTGTAAGCCTCAAAGTGATACTTTGTTCATAATCTTATCGGTGTTATAATTCTCAAGTAAAGTGGGAATAAAACTAGTTCAAATGATAAACACTGGTTTTCCATCAGCTACTGTCAGCATTGTACTGGATGCTGGAGATACACCTTCATTTAATCCTAAAAAATATAACGAGTTGAGTTTTGTCCTGGTTTTAATCTTGGGAAATGGGGCCAGAGGGGTCAGTTGGTTTTTTGGCAGAGCTGAGAGTTTACCCAACTTCAACCAACATGTGTTTAATCTTACACTGTTTTTCTATATTTTTCGTTGTAGGATGATGGCCACATCTGACACAATGACTTTTGGGTACAGGAATAGCTAACATCTCCACCCTGTGAGGTAGGTGTTAGCAGGATTTCAGACAGAAGGAAACAAAGCCACAGAAGTAATGGTAAGGATGAAAATTGCCCAGTCCATAGGGGTATATGGGAAACCTTTGTATCTTCCTCTTAATTTTGCTGAACCTAAAATATCCCCCCCAAAATAGTCTTTTTTTAAAAAATCCAGTTCCTGCTCTCAGGAAGTTCCAATAATAACTCTACCACAGTAGTGACAATCTGCCACTCCACCTGACCCCTGCTGACAATAGCGATGTTTAAAAAGACTGTGGAGATGTATACTGTATGATCCCTTCATAGGAAATGTCCAGAATAGACAAGTCTGTAGAGACGGAAAATACGTTAATGGCTGCTTAAAGCTGGGGGGGGGGGGATGGGGGAATCAGGAGATGATAGCCTCCCAATGGGTACAGGGTTACTTTCTGAGGTGATAAAAGTATTCTAAAATTAATCGTGATGACAGTCGCACAACAAATTTGTGAATTTAAAAAAAATCATTGCACCTGGCTGGTGTAGCCCAGTGGATTGAGCTTGGGCCTGTGAACCGAAGCATCGCTGGTTCGATTCCCAGTCAGGGCACATGCCTGGGTTGCAGGCCATGTACCCAGTAAGAGGTGTGTGAGAGGCAACCGCACATTGATGTTTCTCCCCCTCTTTCTCCCTCCCTTCCCCTCTCTCTAAAAATAAATAAATAAAATATTTTTAAAAAATCATTGCATTGTACACTTTAAATGCGTGAATTGTACTATATGTGTATTCTATGATTGAGATAACATTTGGACATATGTCAAAGAAAGTTTTCAATATAAGGAATATATAACTGATAAATATAGAGGGTCTGGCAGAAGTAACGCCTGCTTGGGTGTGGTGGGCAGGGTAATAATATGGGCATAATAATTTACAGTTTTAATGTGAACATTTCACTTGAAATGTCATATGGGTGCTTGAGTATGATATTGTTATGTTACAGAAGTACATGCTTATGATTGTGTCATAAAAGAGTTTGTAACAGACAAGGGGTGTTATTTGTGCCGGACCCTGTATAGTCCCCCCCCCCTTTTGAAGATACACACACACGTAAACTCCTGATAGATACAGAAAATTTACTCCATAGCAGGCTCTGTGCCAGGCATGTAGTTAAGGAATAACTTGAACAAGACGGCCACAGCCCAGGTCACACAGAGCTCACTGTGTGGGAGTGCAGGGCACACAGGCACATTAATGACGGTTCCAAGTGTGTAAGAGCACCAAGAAGAGGCACCTTCCTAGACCTGAGAGTCAAGACATGCCTCTCAAAGGAGATTCACTTGAAGGCAGTACACACGCAAGGATGATTCAGGAGTCAGGCTAAGGGAAGGTCAGCTGCTGGAAATGAGTGTTCTGAATGGAAAGAACTGCGGGAGCAGAAGTCTGGTGTACAGGAGAGGGCCCGCTCCACCTCTAAACTTGAGGTGCTGGAAGGTAGAAGAAGGAAGAGCCTCCCCTTAAGAGGTGGAGGATGCAAGTATGGAACCTTGGGTGGTCCCGAGCACACAGGGAGGGGGTGTGGGAGGATGGGTGGTGGAGAGAAACTGGTTTAAGGAAAAGAAAGCTGAGTGGGAATGGGAGCAAGACAAGGTGATCAGAGGGGCCTATGTTCTGGGATGGGGCCCAGGATAACAGGTACGAAGCATGGAGACAGAAGTGGTCCAGAGGCCAAAGAGACAGACCCAGCAAATGTCAGGAAGCTTAGAAGTGTAGCGAGGAGACTTGGACTTTTCAAGGGTCGCACTTCCATGGGAGTTCTAGTCCTTGATGGACAAGGAGAATGGTCTGGCAGGAAGGGCTGCCCAAGGCTTGAATGACTTGCTTGGACTTAGAGAGAGGCTCTGCGTTTAATGTGGTTTTTCTGAAGCTCCCAGGGAGTAGCCTGGCCCTGGGCTCTGTGTTTAGGATGGAAAGCGAGGACCCGGAAGGCACTGACCGGCCTGATCTCTAGGAGTGAGGGTAGCACCCCCCCACTTTGGTCTGCAAAATCCACATTATTACCACTCAGCTCTGCAGGGAAGGCGAGAGGTGGAGACAGTTGGCACACACGTCTTTAACCACACTGATAATATCCTTAAAATAAATTACTAGATGTAGAATTACTGAGCCAAAGATTATGTATTTCAAAGTAATTGAGCCATATTACCAAGTTCATTTCTGCAGAATGTATACTTATGACTTATATTCTCATTTAATTGGTAGAAACCATCTTTTCCATCCTTGACAATTTTGGGTAATAATTAAAAAAAAAGTTTGTATGCCATGGAATTACATGATTGTTCTGAGAGAACTCTCTACGGGTCTCCTGCATTTTGCATTTCTTCCTGTCTCCCATTAGCTTTGTTCTAGCTATTGCTGCAAAGACATTTGTATTGCAAATAGACTTAGAAGATAGTGTCTCCCTCTGGGACAGAGGGCACACTTCTTTGCTAATAGTCTGCCGTGTAACTTGGAGTACAGGTGATGTATTTCCCCAGGGGTAAAGATCAAGCAGACATGCTAGTAACCCTGAACTGGGGATTCCTAAGTTCAGGATTCTGCTGTGAAACAAAGCAAACCCCCTGTGTATGTCCCTGGGCTGCTCTGCATGCCCCCCACCCCGCCCCTACCTGTGGGCCTGGAGGAGCAAGAAGCAAGGCAAACGTGAAGCTCCTTCTCCTTGCTGTGCTGGGAGTGATAACGTCCTTTATCTCTGACCTAGGAACCTCGTGTCTTCTGCCAGCATCCATGACACGGAGGCAGGCTAACTGGTTAGCTTGCAAGCTGAGTACAATCCAGGACCCTGCAGTTCTTAGCAGTACCTTTTGAGCTGTGAGGACCATGCAGGTTTTCTCCTGGATGACAGGGGCTATGCAGGCAACGGGAGCAGCTCCTATGGAGGCACAGACAGATTTGGGAGGGCTTTGTAGAGAATTTGCTTCTGCTTGCATTTTATGAATGTTTTGCTGGTTAAGATTAGGATAGAGGTGAACAAGTCTGGAAGTGGGGAAGGCAGTGGCAAGACAACCAGTGAGGAAGCTGTGGTCATTGGCCAAGAAAGGAAGTACACACTAGAGAAGGAGGTTCAGAGGACAAAGGAGCCCTGGATTGGGTAAAAGGAAAACTCGAGTGGAGATGTTCTATAGTAAAAATCCTCTTTGTATGCAGGAGACAAGTCTAGGCTAGACATGGTATTCTAGAACACAGAGTATACATGTTAATTTAAGCCTTGGGGGGGTTCATTTTGGAGAACAGAGTGGAGAACCTTTGCCATGGCCATCCTGCATCTTATAGAGGCCAGGCAGTCAATACAAACCAGTGAAGTGGACCAGGGGTAGTTTCCCCCCAAGAAGCAATAGGTTCTGCAGACCTGCTATGCCATATGTTTATTTTATGTTAAGAGGAGAGCCTTTACTTGCTACCTAAAAAATTTCTGTTCGAGTGCTTCACGGTAGCTTTAAATGTACTGACAAAGTCTATAACGGAGAACAAAGGAACCGTCTCCCCAAAGGTCAGGCAAGTCATTGCCTTTTAGGGTGATTTCCATTTTTAGATTCTCTCCTCAGATCTCACAGAGTCAGCTCGCCAGAGTCCAGGCCCAAACGGTCCAGATCTAATTTTTCTTCTAAAGAAGCTGGAATGCTGGATTTTTACTGTTAACCTTTTTAAAATTGTGCAAGCCAGATTCAGCTTCCGGGCCCCATGTTTTCAGCGTCCGGTTTAACTGATCTAGAGAATGTAACTAGTCCATTGTGAATAAACCATAGTCAGGAAAATCTAGTTTTGTTGGTTTTCAGACATAAAGTGGACTTTGCCCACGGCCATGGACCACCATTGGACAGTAGGGAGGTTTGTCCTTTGGCACCCCAGAATCTCAGCATCTGTGCCCTTCCCCCGCCTCACCTGACTTCAACTCCATATCTGCACACTAGGTTGGCCTCATGTCACCAAAACCAATGATGGAAAAGGCATTTGGTTTCAACAAGCTTTCAGAGAAGTTCTCTTATGCTCATGCAAAGTCTTAGCTTCAAAACTTATCGGAAATTTCACTCAGAGTCAATTTCTTTGGAATTCTACCAGGTAAGAGATGGAAAAGGGGCATAGAGTCTTGTCCTTGACCTACCAGAAAAGAACTCCAAAAATAGTCAAATAATCAATGCCATGGATTTCTGAGGGTGGATGCTGTGAATTTTAAAAAGTAATTTAATTGCTGTTGTTCTTACATCCCTCCTTGTGTCTCTGATTTGACTGTTTTTCTAATCCTTTGGATTCAAACAAGTTAGTGACTCTATTTGGTCAATGATGAAATATGCACCGTACTGAATGAACACCTACAAATTGCTATTCACTGTGCAGAGCTGGTGAAAACATTTCCATCTCAAGAGGTCGAAGGAGACACATGCTGAATTTTAGAACATTCTGCAAAAAGACCCATTTGAACTCCTCTGAGTTTTCAAATATGCTATACACCAAATATCCCAAACTTTAATTTACAGTAATATATAATAATTGTGCAATATTTTGCATTAAGCTTTTATTTCTTAAAGATTTTATTCATTTACTTTTTTTTAGTGCGAGGGGAGGGAGGGAGAAAGAGCGAAACATGAATGGGTGAGAGATGTGAGAGATACACGGTTGCCTCTCTCACGCCCCCAACTGGGGACCTGGCCCACGACCCAGGCATGTGCCCTCACTGGGACTCAAACCAGCAACCCGTTGGTTCCCAGGCCGGCGCTCAATCCACTGAGCCACACCAGGCAGGGCTGCACTTACTAAACTTCTAAATGCAGCATAATTCAACATTGTCTTGGTGTTCCATGCTCTAAACTACTTGTAAAGAAAGAAAAATGTGAGATGAAATGTGAGAGAATGCTTATGTCTTCATACAGTTTTTTAAACCAAAAAAACACTGCAAAAGCATGCATAAGAAAGCACCGGGTCTTATCCATAGGACAAGATTTAAGTTAAAGACATATAGACATATGTAAATTAGCAAAAAATGTTGAAGCAGTTTCTTTTCTTGTAATCCGATTTGGCTCATAGAATTGAGTGTGGTTATCGCTGTCCAGATGGAGGAAGTTACGTAAGAAAGGCTGCACGAGCTCATGAAATAGTGTTAATATTTGTTTTTCAAAACAGAAATTTAAAGTTTTTACGAAAGAAAATGTAGACAAATGTCATTAAATATTCATGTTCAACAGCTATATAGCTCAATTTCCTCCTGTTGTTCTTTAAGATTTTTCTTTGCCTTAGGATTATAATTTCTGTATAGGATTTACACGGGGCATGGTTTCTCCTACTGTCATTTGCGTCTCTAAATTGAATTCTTATGTCTTATTATTTTTTTAAAAAAGCTCCCATCTACTATCAACTTCAAGGTGGGAGGGGAAGATTCGGTAAGTCTGACGGGTCCTCAGTGTGATGTTGGGAACTCTTCACTCTAAAACACTCTGAAGAAAAATTTGTAGCTATTTTCCTCTGAATGAAGAAAAGTTAGGCAACATACATTTTCATTCTACTGGAGTAGGTTGTTACTTATATTTGGAAATAGCATTGCTTTAGAAAGTGTGCATAATTATCAGTTTATACCAACATGCTTTTGTTCTCTACACCACTTTAATGTATCAAAAAAATTCAGAACGTGAAATTACATGAAAAAACCTTACTTTCTGTCAAAAGATTTTAAATTTTTTACTTCAGTAATAAAATAGTAAAAGGATGTCTTGTTACTACAAACTAAAAAAAAAGATGAAAGATAACCTAGTGATATATCTAACTTAGCCCCTCTGTGAAGAAAACAAATACCATCCAAGACATTAAATTCAATATTTCAAAAGTACAAAAAATCCAAAGATACAGAAAATGGTCCATCATTGAAATGTGGTGAATCATCATTACCCTGAGCCATTCCCTGCACAGATCATAACGCAAAACAAAATGTTCTACCTAAATGTAGTTTGGAAAGAGGTTGACCTTTCTAGAGTGAACACATTAATTCACGCTCTAAGTAACTTTGTACTTTATAAACTTTATTAAATAATGAGCATGACTTTCATTAACTTATATACAATATTTAAACTATGTTTTCTTAGATGCATTTTTTTTTGCACAAAGAATAGAGTAGGTGAAAAGTGAGCTGATAAAAAAAAAGTTGAACCTTCAGTACACAGACCTAATCAAAACGTGACATACTTTGAAGTACATATACCCCTTTTTCTTCAATTATATACATCCTCACCCCACCTCCAAAACAAACTATTTCAAACAAAAGCTCTTAACTGGTAACTTTGAGGAAAAATACAAACATGATTTAATATATACACACACAGCTCTCAGAATCTGCATCCTGGTGACAGACGCGATCTATAAAATTAGAGATTTGTCCTAGAAACTAAAGAGGACCATAAAGACATTTTCTGTAGTTAAGACCTCCACACTGGTCGTGGGGTGTATTCCCACAGGGATACCGAAGCTGTCAGCAAGACACTGGTGATAAGAATAAATCATTTCTGAGAAAGACACCACAGCCGTATGGACACTGTGGAATTTTGGTCGCAGAAAGGAAAAGGCCAAGTGCAAGACTGCGTTGCGTTCTTGGGACAAGAAGAGGCAGGTAACTTTGTTCTCCATGCACCGACAAACACCTCCGGCAAGTCTAAGAACATAACCTTCTCACGGTACTTGGCTTTTCTGATACTGCTGATCTCAAACACTCCTCTCACATTTAAAGAAAGGAATGGAAAGAGAAACGTTTCCAGAACCATGCCATTTAGTGTGGACTTTGTTTTATAAGCTACAAGAAGCAAGAACAGTATGGAGAAGCAAGAAACCTGGGTTACTTTTTGTTATTGAAAAAGAAAACCGAATGCCTTAGGTACCTGTTTGTATAGTAATGGTGGTCACATTTCATGTTTTACAGTTAAGAAAAAGAGGCACAGGTCTTAAAAAGGGGAAAAGAATGAGGATCATTCAGTGATAAGATGTCACTGATACAAGTTGGTACACTTGCTTACCTTCAGATGAAAAGCCCAGATCCCTTGCCCCCCACATACTATCCTATCTTTCAAAATAAAAACTGAGGGGTGGGGGGAGGCCACAGGATGTACAACTGCTTAAAGTGAGGCTGCAGAAGCCACTGCTTGAGAAACGTTCTTGTGGCACTGGCTGGAGTCTTCACTGAAATAGTGTTTCTATAAAGGAACAACAGACCCACCTTCACTTTCCCTTTGGCGTCATTGAATTTGCCTTCTGCTCACAAGGTTTTGCTTTTTTTAGTTTCCTTCCATAGAGAGTTATATTAACCCAACCTATCACAATGAAGGCTATTTAAAGACCATAATCACAAATGAAAGATGTTAATAGCCAGAACTTGTTAACCAAAGATTCCCTTCTTTTATATGCCTCAGAACAATGAGAAAAGGTGTCCCCATGCTCTGTTTGCTTTAGGGAACACATTTCATTGCCATGGAGGAAATCCTCCAGGCTGAGATGAGGTCATTTGGCTGAGTACAAAAGTCAGGAAAGTTCGTGTGAAAAACAGCTCTGGAAAGGGGAACTTTAAAGTGCTTTTTTTGTATTTTTAGCTTGTAGTTTACTTCGAGTTGACTAGAGGCAGGCACAAAAAATAGACCGGTCCTATTCCTCCCAGACCTTCAACTGAAATATGAGCAGATAATCACCCCGATGCCAACCCATCTTTTCTAACAGTTAAGTCATTTTACATTTTCTTGCCCTTGGTCTTCTGTAAGCCATCAAAGGAATCATTCGTTACACCCTAGAAATCATAAATGTGATGAGCAGCACATTCTTCAGGCTTTTCCAGGAATCCAGGTAAAGATTTTTGTTTTTGAAAATTGGTCTCGTTACATTCTAATTTCCAATTGTTACACCAGTTCTGCATTACAATAAAGTGATGTAGGAATACCAGAATAGAAACCTTAAAATGGGCACCATGGACTATGCTCCAATGAGAGATCTTCAGCTTAAATTATTCTTGGATCTTACCACAGATGAAACAAGAATGCCAGATATAAATGAGCATAATCCTTTAAACAACTTTAGTTTCCTTTCCTTCCAAAAACAGGGAGAAGCTCCCTTGCTGCCTTCGAGTCAGTCCCAGGATGTAACTTGTAACTACTCGTGGCTTCTGGATAATGAGAGAGGAGCATTGCATTCCTTACAGTCTGGGCACTATTGTCAGAATATGGGGAAAAAGATATGGCCATCTTGTTAAAAAAAAGAAGAAAGAAAACCTAGACATTTTCAAGTAAGACTGACTTCCATGAAAGGCGGAGACAACCAGCATCAGAAAACAGACAGATGCTGACAGCGGCTACAGTACAATCCTGGCTGGGTCATCAGCCGTTTCAAAAAGTTGTGCTGTAAAAGGAAGTACATTTATACCTCTGGTTATTACAAAACTGTTTTAATCTGGTGCATATAAAACGCCTGTCAGGCTCTGCTACTTGTAAGCACAGGAGGAAGTTAATTCGGGCAACCATTACTGAGAATCTTAGGCAAAGCTGCTGGAACTAAGACACTGAAATTTTTCCCTCAGACTCTGGACGATGTTCTGCTGATTGGGAGACGGGCTTCTCCAAAGATAGTCATTCAGTTTGTCGGAGTCGTTGTATGGTGTCAGGTAGGGTGAAACCCCCAGTTTGCCACTTACTGGCTTTTTTGGAGTGCTCGGACTATTCAAAGAGCAAGACGTGTCCTTGCGGCAGGCGTCATCAGGAAAGTCAGCACCCACCACCTTCGGGTCCGATTTCTTTCGATGACTGTGAGACAGCTCTAACTCTGACTCGTCTTCTTCTGACTTTATTTCCACATAGTCATCTTCGTCTCCTTCGGTCTCTTTGAAATTGGAAAAGTAGTTCTGGGTCGCTATTTGGGCATTTAAGGGTACATTTCGGTTTACTACCAGAACTTTCTGTGAGTCTTGGAGAGTGAGATCTGAGCGTTTTCCAGGACCCTGTGGACCCGAGGCACCCATACCTGGCAGCAGGTCCTGGTGACTCTCACACCTTGAGCTTTTGTGTAAAGACGGCAGCTGTTTGCTTCCCGTCTCATTGGGGTAGTTGATGGAATCCCCCGACTTGTTTATCAAGATGGAGGAGGACGACTGAGACCTGCTGTAAGGCTGAGACTTAGCACTGATTCCTTTCCGACCCAACGAGTTATAAAGATGGCCCTGACACGAGACCTCTTTGTTGGGTTGGCTGACGACCACGCTGTGTCTCTGCGTGGGCCCCAGCAGGTGGTCAGCGGTTTGAAGAGAAGGCACAGAGCACGCTGTGGACAGGTGTCTGGGAGAACTTTTTGTGTTGATCTCCAAAGTGGGATATTTTGGCTTTAAGTCTTGCTCTGGCCGAGGACAGAAATCTGCTAATTCTCCATTACTATACGTTGAATGCAGAAGCCAGTCCTCACGACCATGCCGGGCCTGGGACGGGGACGGGGACGCGGTTCTGAGGCTGGAGGCTTCGTGAGGGCCGGCCCAGCCATCCTTCGAAGTCTTAAAGGGCGACTCTCTGAATACGATCTGGTCGTACAGCTGGGAATACTCAGCAATCCTGGCGCCTGGAAGGCAAACATCAAAACAAAAATATACACAGGATTATTCTTACATGAGAAGGTTAAAGAAATAAGAACATAACCTTCCAACCTATTTTAAAAATTTTAACAGTTGACAGGACTTTTTAAGTTTGAGGATGACCAACCATTGACTGCTAAGTAACACCAACTAATAAAATAACCCACAGTTTAATAAATAAAAATGCCACCTAAAAGTTCATTTAATTTGATCTAATTTTCGATTATTTTATTTCAACAGTAGGTCTGTAAGTGTTTGCTATTTGTTGTGAAAATTTCTAGTGTTCTTTATAAGCATGAAATAGTGTTCGTGCTAAAAGAAGACATCATAAAAATAAGGAAGTCAGCACAAAACCTGGGCCAATGAAAAATAAGTAGCCACAACAAGAAACTGACCGCAATCTACCACACGGTGGCCACCCCTGGCACCTCACCCCTGGCGCCTCTCAGACAGCTACTCTCAGAAGAATCTGCTCTCTGCGTCTGTTCCCCAACTCCTTGTTTCCAGGTAGAGCCTCCACAGCCACTGTCTGGGGAGACAATGTCCATGGCAGTGGGTGGGGTGGGAGGGGGGGCGGTCCTCTCTTCCAGCACTTCAAAACTGCAGGCATTGATTAACCCATCTATCCTTTCCCATCCCCAAGAAGCTGGGCCCTGAAGTCTCTGCTTCCAAGACATTAAGAATGAACAATCTGTGCAAGTAATCGATACTCTACTGCCTCTTGTACTGGTTCCTGAACAGGAGTTTCCCAATACTTCCACAAAAGCTATTGCCACTTCAAAGTAATCTATGAGGCCATTCTCGGCTCTACTTCTGAGTATAGACTTTTCTAAAGACATTAATGGAACCCTACTATGAATACAGCATTCTCTTGGGCCAGGAATGACTTAAGAGAGAGCGCCCAGAGATGTCAATTTCAAGAGCAGTTTCCCTCTGAACTGCCAACCAGGTACCCACATGGCTACCCTAGAATCAGAGTTCCATGTACCCTACAAATCACTCAGACCACATCTCCGCAGTCTCTAGGAGGGACGGACTCTATTCCATACAGGATGGTCAGCGAGTGACATTTTCTTCCTCTTTACGCTATTTATATTTTTAGTAAACTGTTATTAGTAAATTATTCCATAATTTAAACTTAATTTTTAGTTCAATTTCTGCCATTTCTCTTGAGTCTTATCTTCTACAAGGACAGAAAATGGCCTGCTGTTCTTCCATGTGCCCTTCCATTGCAATTCCCTCAAATTACTTGCTCCCTGGTCTCCCCAATGAGGGTAAATAATCTGTTTAACTTCTCATTATAGGTTCTATATCAAGATCGTTTAGGTTTTCAAATCTAAATTCTTTGGAAGGACAGAGGTTATTAGCTTAGAGTTTCTAGTAATAAATGCTTGACTATTATTACTCCTTCCTTAGAGGGCACAGTAAAGACTCTCAACACCAACTGAGATTTGACAACCCCTTAGGAAACTGCAAGTCTACACAGGCACCAAAGTACCCGTGTTAGCCATCCCGAAATCTATAATCTTATATATATATTTATATATCCTGAAATCTACAATATTTATTATATATTTTATGTATATAATATTAACTATATTATATTAACTATATGAAACCCAACCAAAGGCAGCTGGACCTTGAGACATAATCATTGGTTAGCAGTCCCACCTGCAAGTCCAAGGGTTCTGCCCAAGCCATTCTCACCTACACCATGGCCCTGAGCCTGACCCCGCAGCTGAACTGGGAAGGCTCTCAGCTTTCACAGGGTTCTAAGAAGATAACAACTCCAGGGAAAGCCATGAGAGCTAATTTAAAAACTTGGTCACATTATTCTGTACCCAGATGTAACCACGGAGTCTCGTAAGAACGATTAGTTCTTGACTTTAGAACACGGTGGCTCAGCTAATCTGAAACCGCGTGTCATCCAAAATATCTGTAGTATTTCCCAGGCCTTTTCCTCCCTTATTGCACTCTTCTTCCTTCGCTTCATAAAGTCCTATTCACCTCCCCAAACCTCCATAAGCCCTACCCCTTCCATGAATCTTTTTCTAACTGATTTCTCTTCTCTGAAGTGTTACATACTTAGTATGCACTTGCATATACTTAGTGTGCAACTGAGAGTACGTTATTGGTCGTGTACAAATGCATGTACGTGCCTGCATGCACACACACTCTTGGGCTGCTTGTTGTTTTATACGGGTTAGTTTATTATTCCAGCTAGTCCATGAGCTTTTCATCTTGGGGAACAATCCCTACAGAGACCCGGGCATCATTCAAGATAGAAACTGGGCTTCATCACTCAGATAACTCCTGGGCTGCCTCCTTCTATGTCCAGCATGGTGTTGAAAACGGAGGGGCCTCCCCTAAGACCATGCCACTGAGAATGGAGAGGCAGCCTCGAAACCAGGGGCGTAGCAGGACATGGGGAAACAGGAAGATAACCTCTGATTAAAACGCTCCCTATAGGTAACTCATAATGCAAACAATTTATTTTTGGATAATAAAAAAGTTGGCCATTTATAAATTTGGAATAAAAAGTATCTCACAGGTAGACAATACACTGTGTCTACCCAAGTTTTGCTTTGCGGTTGTTTTGGTCTAAGCCTGACCTTCTAAGAGCGACTAGAACTTGCTTGATGCCAATGTGAATGAGAGAGAAGCTTCCAGAGCAACAGCTTTCATTAGATTTCCTGAGCCAGATGTGTAGGAAATAGCCAGGCCCAAGATGATGCCAGCCTAAAAAGCTTAGTATCAGCAGCTGGATCAAAGTCTGTCCTCGTCCTGGGTTCTGCCGTTACGATCTCTATGGAACGTGCACATTGTCATTATGTGATGACCCCAAGGCTCTCTCTGGTTTCCTTTGTGAGTTTAAGGGGGGGATTTTTAATGATTCCAGATAAAAATCTGAAGGGATGCTTATTGAAAGAAGTATGAAATACACTGTTTTCAAGACAGAGGATTAAAATCAGTGTGTCTGATGTTGCTGGAGATGTAGAAGGAAGCATAAAATGTTCTTTTGCCTTCCCTATTGTGCACAAGGAGGAAGATTCCTCAAGCCTGGGTGGCATTTCCTCCCATGTAAAACATCACCGAAAAGGGACCCCCAGGCCTCGTTGGCCTCCAAGACTATCAGGAGGAAGGCCAACAAGCTACATCACGCTCTAAAAGGTAGGAGCGACTAGACCTGGTTGGGTGAGTTCTGGGCGGATCTGACCCGGGGCCTGTAGACCCCGGCTAGAGAGTTCAATAAAGGTGCTCGAGAGTTTCAGCAGGTGAATAGGGTGCTCCTCCTTCTGGACAACACCGAGAGCACGCTCCTGGCAAAGTGGCAAGGCCCATACGAAGAAGTCTGGAGAATCGGTCCATTCGATTACGATGTCCTGTGCCCAGATAGACAAGAGAGAGAAAAGGAGTCATCACGTCAACTGATTGCAAGCCTTATGGGCACAGGAAGTGGTCTCGATCCACCCAGATGGATGATTCCTCAGGTCGGAGAGGTGGAAGGCCTAGCGAGACTCCACTCTCAGAAGATGGCGTGGGCCAGAGCGTCTCCTCTTTGTTAGGGAGAACCTGACAGCAGCCCGCCGGTCAGGAAAGGACCCAGACACAAAGCTGAGAAAAGAGTCTATGGGATCCCAAGACACACCCGCAGGCAAAACAAAAAGGAGAACTAACTGAAAGTGAAAAGCAAAAGAAAACCACAAAGGGCAATCTATTTATACTTAAAAGAAGGGTCCTAAAGGAGACTATTCAAGATAGCTATAAGCCATAGACTCAGCATTGAAGGATGTGCTTCTATCAGGGTTGGAGTTTGGCATTTTAATGGATGGTCTGTGTTCACAGTAACCTGGCTCAGGGGAATGCCACCGTTAAAACGAGTTTGCTGGCATACTGCGTCATCATCAGGAGCTTCAGTATTTGATTTGCTCTCATTCCGAGGACCCCTAGCCCAAATTCAGTCGGTGGTTGCACTGCCAATTCACTGCTGGTCCCAATGCCACCTGTGCCCCCCAAACAGTCCTTCTGCAGCTGGAAATGAGCCACATTTTCCAGGTGTACCAACAAACCAGCCTGGCAATCTGGCATTGCGAAGGGGACATGAATTAGGTTAAGCATATACTGCAAAGAGAAAAATATATGTGATCTAGTCTCTCTCACGTTCGTACAGAAGTCACTTTTAATCTTTACTTAAAAAGAGGAACATCTCAAAGAGAGTCTGTAAAGTCCTTCAGATAACAGTTCCAGGGCTTCACTTCCCTATCTGTTAAGAAATTTTGTTACATGATAAGCTCTAGGAAACGAGTAGGCTTTAGACAATTCGTAAATACTCTTGAAATTAAAACAAAACAAAACCCAATTCCCTATAGAGTGTTGTCATGTAACTTGTAGATTCCTTTAGGACTCGGATATCCCCATCTTATTGTCCAGTTTCCATGAAGATAAAGAAACCAATCCCCCAAAAAAGAGGACAGTGGCGTCAACCTGGCAGAGCAGCCATATCGCCACCAAGCTCAGCATCTGAATAAACCCTGACCCTGAGCCGTTTGGCTTTCACTTTTAATTGGAGAACTGTCTCCTCTCACTCAATTCTAAAGTGGTCCTTTGTCAGAAATCTAGGGCAGGGAATCTTCACATATAATTGAAAGGCCACACTGGTTTAAAATGCTAAGTCCTGCTGTCTCCCTGCCCCCCTCCCCAATCTCTCTGGATCTGGAGGTGAAAAGGTCCTCAGGTGAGAGGGCCGGTGCCTGGGGGAGGGGGATGGTTTCTTTTCATGACAGTTGTGTGCTTTATTCTGGTCCCTGCTCCACCATCAAGATCAGTGTTAAGTTTTGTCCTCCAGGGCACTCGCTAATTTAGCCAGGAGGGACGTGCTTCTTCACGACAGAGAAAGAAGCCATGAACTTCTCATTCCTTCAGTCCTAATCATACCAATATCACACCTGAGGTCCAGGTTCAGTTCTGCCCCACCAAGGAGGCTGGACTAAAAGAATTAAGCTTCTTGGAAGCATGTATGAGAATACCAAATGCACTGTTTGCATTGGTATTAAGTGCATTATAGCAGCTATTAAAAAAACAACAACTAGTAACCAGAACACATGAGAAAACAACTGAGTGATAGGAATGACAGGTAAAAGAAATGCAAAAAGGATTCCTTTTTGTCTGTTAGGACAAGTAGGCGTTTTTGTTGGGATTCTGGAGCAAAGAGCAATTTCATTCCTTGTGTTTCCAAACCTTAAAAGCTCACCTGAGCTATTCCTCCAGGCATACTAATGCAAGGGGAAAAGCTCGAGATCAGGGGTGTCAAACTCATTGTCACCAGGGGCCTCATCAGCCTCGTGGTTGCCTTCCAAGGGCCAAAACAATGTTAGGACTGTATAAATGTAACTACTCCTTAACTGTTAAGGAGCTGACATTACATTCGGCCCTTTGAAGGCAGCCGTGAGGCTGATGAGGCCCCCGGTGACAACGAGTGTGACACCGCTGCTCTAGATGCTGCAGGTTAAATTGACCACTATTTCCCACGGTTCAGATTACATTAGAGAAAACTTCTTCAGACAGCATATCTCAGTGACAATGGTACATGCACGACAAAACTCTCTGGGACCAAATCGCACTCCGACTCGCGAGAGTCGGTGAAATGCCAAAGGGTCTGTTGCTTGCTGGTGAAGGGAAACAGAGTTTGCCATCCCAAAATATCCCTTTGGGGGCACTGATTATTTTAAGCTGGTGATTTTTAAGAAAAGGAAGATCCCAGCCAAACATTTGGCCTCCCCCTCTAACTTCCTAAAAGGAATTTAGATAAAGGACTTGCTTCCAGAAGGGAGCCATCATTACATAGTTTACTAAAAACTAGTGACAGACAGGCAGGAACCTACCAAGGCCCCTTTGTTCAAAGTTCTCTGTGTCCCATTGTTAAAGATGGCTCCCCAAACATTTATTCACCAAACATCGCTTTTCTCCGTGTGCAATGCCTTCCTGCCCTTTCAAATCCCAAACCACACCCCCCGGCCACCCTGCTTTCTCCTGAGCTCCAGAATGACATATAAGCCTGAACTGCCTAACGTGTCCTTGAGTCTCATCTTCTTAGAGCCCCCCCCACATATGTTAATACATCTGTAATAAATTTTGGGCACCTTCTTCTGCTAATGAGTTTCACGTCAATCTGATTATGAGCCCAGCCAGAAGAACTTACAGAGGTGGGAGGAAAATCAGATTTTTGACAGCCCACATTGGTAACCCTGGGGTCTCCCTCCAAGAGAAGGTACGTCTGAGTGGTGGTGTTCTCACGGTTTTAAGGACATTTAGAACCTAAAAGCTGCTCTCACATCTTACTTTCGAGAAGGCAGAAAGGCAATGTGGAGGAACATACCAATGGCAGGCCCTCCTTGCTTCTTGTCTTCTAAGATGGCTGCCAGGTCTTTGTGCACAGATTTGTGCTGTTGGCTGGCCGGAGGCTGCTCCAACTCTGGGCTTTTCACTTTTAAAAGCTGATTTGCCTTCTTGATCTTCTGACTGTACTGCCTAGCCATCATAAACACTCTGCTTTTGGTCTTATCTGTGGCATCCACCCCAGGGTCAGGGTTGTCTAGGTCTGCTTGGGACAGACTGCTGTTGGCCAAGTCATAGGGGTTTTCCATAGGAGGTACTTCGCTGGCCAGCGAAAGCTGGTTCAGGCTCAGAAAGGAGCCTTCTTTGGATATGAGGTCTTCTTCCAAGGGGCAGCTGGCCCGGCTTGCTCTGCAAGGCCTGTCCTGCAGCGGCGTGAGGATTGTGTGGTGCTCTGGGAGCGAGAGCGTGGACAGGGCCCGGCCCGCGTCCCGGCTCAGCTCGGGGGCGCTCTCAGCGTGCAGCCGGTCTTGCACGTCGTCTTTGCTCACGGGAAATGCTGCGAGCAGCCGGTCTCTAGCTTTGACTTCGTTTTTCTTGATGTAATTTTCCAGGTCATTCCAGATTTCATCTACTTCTTCAGACAGTCTGTCAGATATAGACTTATCAGCTAGAGGCAGGTTGCAGCTGAAAGAGTTGTACAGCAAACTCAAGTAGTCATTGTCAGAGGGCCCCTGGTGGCCGGGCGCTTCGTCCTCGCTGAACTGGAGGCTGTCCTGGGAAACGAAGGGCCTCAGGCTGTCGCAGCAGGCGAAGTCGGCATCCAGACCCAAGAAGGTGCTCCTCTTGGGACGCTGCAGGCTGCTGCATTTGAAATCCAGCGGGGGTGGGTCTGGGAGCCTGATGGTGTCGTAGATGTTTTCCTCAACCACCTCAAGTTCATGTGTGCTTTGGTTCGCCGCCTCTTGCCCTGTCAGAGGTCCGTCTCTGTTTGCGTGCACAGAGCTCTTCCCACGGCCAGCTTGGCTTTTTGAGAAGGCTAGCTCCGGGGTGCTCTTGGGTCGAACAGAGTCCCTGGTTGACTTCAGGAGAGTGGATTCAGCTTCTTCCCGTTTAGCAACCATTACTTTTAAGTCCTCGTAACTTATGTTGTCATAGACGTGGTCTATATCATCAAGGGTCAACTCTATAGATGACCCAAAAGGAGTCATTCCGTCCTGCCCTTCTGTTTTAGGGCCATTCTGCAGTTCTCTGCGGGGACTGTACGGCGAGCCATCGCTGTCCCTGATTCTTATTTCAGGAGGGCACGTGTTGCTCTCGCCAGCACTGCTAGCTCGCCTAACAACCCTGTGGCCGGAACTGGTGGTCTCTGTGGACTCAATCTGTCCCATGTGCCAACTGCAAGGGCGACTCGAAGTGCTATCTTCACACAGTCTGGCAGAGTTCAAATCTGAAGAGGAAAAGGATGGCACGAACATCTGGTAATCATCGTCGTCATCCTCGTGCTCCTGTGGGGACCGTCGACTGGGAAACAGGGCTTGCCTGATCTGGTGGTCTGTCCAGATGTTTCTGATGGCTCCACCCCCGCGAAGCACGCTGAGGATGGCAGAACCGGTGGGCTGACTATTCCTCTGGGCAGGAGATGGCCCTGCTGAAGTCCGCTGGGGAGACCTTTCCTCTCTGGAGACCTGAGGAGGATGGAAACATATCGATTGAATCACAGCACCGCGGACACGTCACTTACAATGTTCTCCTGTATTTACATGTTGCCCCTCCCGCTAGACTGTAAAATTCATAAAGAAAATGATAAGTAAACATTGTTGATTTTAACTGAGTTGAAAAGCACTTCAGATTTTTGCAAAAGGGGCAGAAAGGACAGGACCTGGTATTTACTTAGAAATGAGCTAGGCGATTTGCAGATACCCTCCAAACTTGATGTTCACTATCACTCTGAATTAGATACGACTGTGCCAGTTTCACAGGGAGGACATCTACGCTCACAAGAACTCAGTAACCTGCTCTCAGTAGTCAGTAGAAAGGCCAGGAGTCAACCTCAGGTCTGACTCCAAATCCCTTACCCCAATGCAGGGAATCAGCTAACTACAGAAACGTAATAGGTACTTCCAATAATTCGGATGTGGGCTTGGCAAATAACATTATATAAATGTACATATATAGACATCAAGGGCCATGGTATCCAGTTTGTATTTGAGGCTTGACTCCTAGGAGTCTGAGTGTGGCTTTTAGTGTCCCAGGACCCCCTGTCAGTGATCTTACTGCACGTCCCAAGGGTTTCCCTCGAATCTGCAGACTTGCCAGGGACCCGACTACACTGCCTGGCTTGCAGGTTCTAGGCAAAGAGCCTGTGCTGCACGAATGTAATTTAATCTACTGTTGAGCTACTGACATTTTTACTTGCTTTCAAAATACATTTAATTAAGTAATATTTAGATGCTTGTTAGGAAGTAAAAGGTGAGTGACATTAATGATGTCTAATCAAAGAACACAATGGGGTCTTTTGTAACTTGTATATGGAACTCAGCCATGCAGACTCGGAGTGGATTGACCTCTGAGGCCCCTGTGGGGTCAAGATCAGCTTCAAAGAGTTAATTTGGAAGGGTTAAGATCGGTTCAAAATAATTACTATCAGGAACATATTTTCTGATCAAAATATTGCAGTAACCTATTGGAAATGTCAAAGGAGCAAGAATTTTTCATTACTTGTCAATGAAACCAGGATACATATTGCCTTGGAAATATCTGCCTGTCAATACATCTGTCTGTCTGCTTGCCTGTCTGTCAGGGAGGGCAAGAATAAAATCCCATCCTCAATGTTATTTTTGTACAAGAATTTTAAAACTAAAAAAAATCCAATTAGTTATTTAATCTTGTGTTCATTTTTTCTTCACAGGGTAGAACTGTGGGCCCTTTGAGGTTGAGGAATAAATGCGTATGCACACGTACGGTGCACCCGCACAATCACACACAGAGTCTTACATTCATGTCTCTGTCTTTTTCACCTTCTCGTATTTCTCCCTTTTAATCTTCCAGACTACATTGGTATGTTTATAAAATATAGGTGCCTAGTAACTACATTTTATAAATAAAGCAAATTAGTATTAACTAGCTAAATCATAACACAACACTTTGAAAGTATGGCAAAACAATTTTGTAAACAGCCCAAAATAATACCATCTTAAAAATCATCCCAGAAAAATCCCAAGACATCTTAGGTACTTAGGAAACCTGAACTGGTGATATCAAAGTGTATTTTAAGGTAATTACACTTGAGATGAAGATAGAAGTACTTCGGAAGCTGAAATTTTATATCTAATAAATCATCAGGAGAACAGAAGGAGCCCTTAGGTTAAGAACTAATCAGTGTATGGATTGTGCACAACCTAGAAGCAAGTGATTTAGATCCTGAGTCCCCTGGAGCCATGTGAACCTCTGCCCCTGGTCTTCCACATCCTCAGCATTCTGGTTATTTAATAATAATATGACAATAGCTGTCACTCATGAAGCACTTGTTTTGTGCCAAATATTGTACCAAGCACTTTTAAAAACATATTATCACATTTAAACTTTATAACAATTCTGTAAATTAGGAAACTAAGTCTTGTTCATGTTAACAGCCTGCCTATAGTCACCGAGTTTGTATGTGGCAGAAGTGGGTCTGCATCCCCGTCTTAATGCACAGCTTCTCTATGCTCCCAACCTTTCTCTCTGGCCCTCCGCTTCAACCTCTCTCTCTATGTGTATGTGTGTGTGTGCAGACATACACACACACACACACACACACACACATTGGAATATATATTCCGGGAGAAATAATAAAATATTGAGGACTATGTCCTGTAATGAACACTTTAGTCATCAATAAATCTGTTCTCCTTCCATTTAGTATATATGTTCAGTACTGTCAGGAGATAGAATTTTACCATGAAGCAAAAAGTACATTGGTACTTTAGTTCCTTCTTGTCTTCAGATTTTATGGGATTTAGCTATTCCCCACATAGAAACTTGGCTTGATCTCTATTGTAGAAATTTTCCAAGAAACTCTGGAGATTGTATCTCCGGGACTGATAGAGCGAGTCCGTGCCCCGCCCCCCCCACTCCAGGGCCCAGCGGGCTTGGCTCTACCTCAGCTGGCTGCCTTAAAGAGCTGGGCACCACCTCCCCACCCCCGCCCCATAGCATTTGTTTATGAAAACAAACTAGGTTAAAAAAATCAAAATCTCATGCCACATTTCAGGACAGTCAACTGACTAATGTTGATACGTTTTAAAAGTGTCCAAACAAAAATATGCACTACCTGAAGAAAACCTCCCTGCTTTAATTTTAAGAAAAATCACTTAGAGATAAGACTGGATTGATTTTCAGACATTTGATGGGATCTAACTGAACGCTACAGCGTTTATTAACAAGGTCACTCTGGCCGTGTGCTCAGGCGTGGTGCGAGTGACAGTCACATCCTTAGAGACACAGAGCGTTAAACAGGAAGTCATGGTCGCTTCTCCAGGAATCGTTCATTGAGACCATTGATCAGGAGCCATCTGGTGCATGGTTTACTTTGGTCAGGGTGCAGAAGCTACGCTTCGTAAGTCATAAATTTGGATATACATCTTCCAATGGAGCATACCGTGTTTTACTTCCCCCTCCTAACTTTTTATCAGAGGAAGAAAAATCAAAACTTGTTGTAGCAAAATTTCATTGTATGACATAGCATCCAACTCTTATGTCATCAGAGGACCATATTCTTAGCAGGGGATCTTTGTGCCTGAAGGCTAATGCTTGGAGAAGGGAGCCGTACCCAGGATGCAAGACCCTCAGGCTTACAGGTGCAGAGCACAGGGCAGCGTGGCGTGTGCAGCTCTCACGTCCTAAGGCAACCTCAGGGCTTCTGAGAGGTGGGGCAGAGGGATGAAGGAAGGACTGCCTTAGTTCTGAGAGATGAAGCGGGGAGAGAGGCGATGATGAGGATGCGCCCTCACCTAACTCTACTTCAAAATGTGAAATGATTGTTTCCCCTTGGAACACAGGCTGGAGATGAGATATATAAGGGTGCCTATAAAAATAAACACTTCAAAATAAGAAACGTAAGAGTGCTTACCTTTTGGATGTCTTGGGCTGTTCCTGAAAAATAAAAGTTATTTTTTTAAGTTTGTGGATTAAAACTGTATCTCACATATAAGTAAGTGCTTATATTTTATAGGAATTTTACACTTATGGTTCATAATTAAAGCCCAAGAGGCTTCTGGGCCCTTTGGACCTGACTTTCAGAAACTGCCTCGCAGTTGTCTTGGTTATATGCCCTGCACTATAGGTGAGACAACCTACAGCCACCTGAGAATTATCATTCCTAATCCCTGAGAGCAACGGACCAGTTCATGTTAGTAAGTCTCAAAAACCATCCCCCCAAATATGTATTACCTGAAAAAAGTCCACATAGCCTTAGCCGTGAGAGTCATTTACACATAAGACATTGTATTGGCTATAACGGAAAGACACAGCATTGATCAACAGGGCCACCTCGGCCCTGTGCCAAGGAGTGGTGCACCTGGAGTTCTAGGGGTCGGTTCACTGAGCCAAACCCTTACAGGGACTCTTACGGGCACCTGGATTACATGCATTTCATTTTTAAACATTGCTTAATTACAGAGGCATATGAAGGCAAAAGGGATCAACCCTCTCCACAAATCCCAGCCAGTGGAGGTAATCGAACTTCACAGGGTGATGTTCACATTTCCAGGTCCCTCCCTGCTGCACCCATCCCACCACAAAGCAAAGTGTTTGTTTTTAAAATAAAGATGCAACATGCAACATTGCATTTCCTGCTAAATGTTTGTGGACACTCTTGTCAGTAGGTAGAGATGTGCTTCCTTCTTTTTGACAGCTGCAGAATATTCCCTGGAATGCATATTTTAAATGTAAATAGGTATTACTACATTTTGCTCCACAAAGGTTGCAGAAATTTACACGTGAAGAGTTTCAAAGTACCTGCTTTCCTATATCTTTTGGTCAAGTTCATGGTTTTCCCCTCTTCTATTTATCTCACTTAAATGTATGACTTTTCTGATTACTAACATGGATGACCATTTATAAATTTTATTAGCAGTTTGTGTTTCTTCTGTGAAACTGCCTGATTATATTGTTTGTCTTTTAAAAAAAGGTTCTTTGTCTCTTCTTTTTGACATATGGCATTTCTTTTTATAATGGGGATATTAACCCTTTTACGCCTGTTAACTATATTGCAAGTGTTTTATGTCATTTGGCTTTACATTCCATATAAAATGGGGCACTTTTACTTATATGAGGCAGGAGGGACCCCAGAAAACCCCAGAATTATCTTCTGGAGGGCGGGTCCCTTGTAGTTCAGGCTTCCCTGCTAGCTGAGTGTTTCTAGGATCCCATCTGTATCAGTGTACCAGCTGGCGTTGTTGTGAGAGGTTGCGTTAGGCTTCAATGAATTTTTTTGAAGACTTAACGCATTTGCCCATTTTGTGATGCGTGATTTATGAACATACCTGTCCACACCTCACTGAGTGTTCAGCCATTTTTGACCCAAAGTGGCATGACTGCCCTGCCCCACCCCCCCATATTCTCCTGATTATGCCCCAAGCAATTTTTTCATTTCTGTGGATGAAAAAAGTACTCAAAGGGAGAGGTTTTGCCAATGCAGGAGAAGTGAAACAAATACTGGCAGAGCACTAAAAGGCATCAAAATCAACAAGTTCAAAAACTGTTTTGAGCAGTTGAAAAAACATCTTGATGGGTGTATTGCATCAAATGGAGAGTACTTTGAAGGCGACTGAGGTTGAAACATGTAAGAATAAAAACACAATTTTTTAATAAATAAATTCAAGTTTTGGGGGATTCCCCCTTGTAGAAGTTAATCCAATCTGTCGATCTGTAATTCATCTGGTGCTTTTTTTGTGCATATGGTTTGACTTAGTCAACATCAACAAGGATGAAAAAGAAAAGATATTTTAGGACTTACCACTGGTCTTCAAAACTTTATGCGATCTTGAGGAAGGCTCTGGGAGAAAAGAGAAGGCTAGCGTCATTTGCAAAACCAAATCAAGAGTTTTTTCCCGTATAAGCAAATTATTAGTTTCTGGGAAAATTATTAGTTTTTGGGCATTATTTCAGCTCTAGACATTTTCCATTAAAGTCACCTAAATCCCCACCGCTTAGAGATCCTTAGCAGCCAGACTCTCACCTCCTCAAAGCGGCAAGACAAACCCTGCGCTGTATGGTCAGGAGTCACAGAGAGACACCAGCCCTGCCAACCAGTGCGGCAACTTCCTTAGCTTTAACTGCCACCTATAAGCCGATAATATTCAATTCTATATTCTTAGGCTGGGCCCCTGTCCCAAGCCTCAGACCTCACCTGCCAACCGCCAGTCCGACATTTCCCCAGTGTCCCCACAGTCCCAGCAAATGCAGCGCGTCTCAGCCTTGGCTCCCCAGTCTGCCCCCGGGTCTGCTCCTTCATCTGTATTTCTGATCTTGGTCATCATCAACTATGCCCTCCCAAGTTATCAACCAGAACAGTTCCTCTCCTTTCATCCGTCAGTCTTGCGGGTCCCAACAGGGCTTCACCCCACTCACTACTGTCTTATCCAGCCTTCATCATCTCTCACCCGGACCAGACGGGCAGCTTCCTGTCTGGTCTCCCTGCCTGCCTCATTTTCCATATCGAGCCAGAATTCTGTTTTCAAAAGGCAAGTATTTCACTGCTTGATATCCTTCCGTGGCTTGTGGGTTTGAGCGCCAACACTGGGTGTAGCGTGCTCACCTTCCACAGGCAGCCCCTCTCTGATCTCCAGCATCTGTATCTCTCTCTGTTCACCTTGCCCACCCCACCCCCACCCCAGCTCCACCCCATGTTCCAGCCACGCAGAACAACTGGCAACAGCTGTGTCATCTAAGATACGCTGTCTCAAGTCTCAGGGACTCTGCATGTGCTAGTCCCCCCTCATTTGCCTCCTCAGCCACTAGGTTCCTTTGGAGGGGACTGTCCTCTGCGCTCCAAAGTCCCCTTCGCTCCTTCTCGGCTAGCCTCTCCTTTAACTCCCACACTTCCTTCCATTCAACCTCTGCTGCAGCTCTGCCACACACACTGGTGTTTAGTCACTTTTTGGACTTTCCCACTAGACTATGAACTCCTTGCAAGCAGGAGTCATGTATATTATTTATTCTCGCATTCTGGTCCTCAGCATGGATTAGGTAGTTACTCAGTAAACAATGATTCAAATGAAAAAAAGAAAATCTGAGGTCTGGTTCAGCAACTGTGTGTTACAATTTTAAGTTTGAATGATCGTTGCTATGTGTCACTTCTAGGATACAATGTTTTCACGGGTGGCAGTAAATAGGGTTTAAGTACATGGGTGCTCATGGTAACATGCTATGCGAAGCAAAATGACTTGATTGCGATGTGTTATAGTCAGTGGGAAGGAGAGAGTGAAGCAGAAAGGAGTTTTAGAACAAAAGCTTGAGAACCCCATCCTAACTGCAGCCTCAGTTTTACTCTGACGGGCTGTGACCTCCAGAACCAGAAAGAAAACGCCTTTCGGTCGGATGGAAAGGCACTTTCATCGCTAGTCCCCCCCCATGCTTATGACGTGTTGATCACAACATTCGACTTACCGGACTTTCTCCTTGGCCGGTACGGAGTGGAAAGTGCTTTCGCCTCCCCCTCAGGACTGTAACAGAAGCCCGGATAATCTGCAAAGACCACCGCACGCGTCAGAATCTGGGGGCGACTTGGCTGGGATGCCTGTCCGTTTATTCTCTTTCCCAGACATGATAGCCCTTCTTCCATAACTGGTGTTGAGTATGCATCTCAGGATCTGGCTTATGTTGGGACTTCTGGGAGTGAGTTAGCAAGTTAAGTGTTCCCTCTCCCCTATGACTTGCCACTGCCACTATGATCCACAGAGGTCAGAAAATGCCACTAGAATAAAACTCCTTGTAGCTGAAGGTGTTACCAAGGCCCCTGACAGACGGCGGTGATGGGCCGCAGCGGAGGCCCCGTCAGGTAAAAGCACCTGGAGAGTTCTGTGAGGCGTGTGCACCAGAGTGGCAGGGGACCGCACGCCCTTCCTGACCCAGTGACTCATAATTAGTTTGTCTAGACTTGGCTCCTTTGAGCATTTGACAAGTGCTTCAGGTTCTCTTATCAGAAAAGGGCTTTCATTTGACTCCGAGGTTTGTCTTTGCCCCAGCTAAGGGGCGCACAGACTTTGGGTTAAGGAAACCTGGTCTGACCCTAAAGCACTGCAGCGCGGCAGCGCCCATCCCATCAGCATGCTGGAGCCCAAGGGCAACAATTTAAGGATCGAGCTATAGACCGGTGATCTCCCCAGGTTAACGCTCCTCAAAGGCATCTAAAGTCTGAGAGTTCTGAGGGTTATAAAGATCGTATACACTTCTCCAACGTTAGTGGTAAAGTTATATAAATGAGGCCATTTGGTCCAATGGACTGACCCCCTCTGTTCACGCTCAAGTGAAGTCCAAACGTTAGCACAGGGAAAATAAGGTTATTTTCCTAGGCAGGGCTGGCTTGGCCTCGTCCAGGGCCCAGAAGAGAGACATGTGGCACCAATTTGTGGCTTGAAATTATTCTGTGCACCATACAATCTTAATGGTGCCCAAGAGCTGGCCCAGACCCAGGACATAAGTAAATTATTTCATTGAATGGAATTCATCACAATAGGAGCTGACCTTTCCAGATCCACCTCGTCCTCCATCTTTCCTCCTAAACCCCACCTGGCCATTCCTGACCTTGCCTTCTCGTCATAATGCTTTTATTTAAAAAAAAAGTTGAGATTTCCACTGAGTAAAATGTGGGGATTTAGAGACCACAGGGCAGTGAGCCCCAGGCTGGCACTCTGTGGGATCATCCCCCAGAATCTGGTGGACCTGAAATGGGGACTCTAAGCCACCGTGGCAGGGGTGCTCATCTTTGTCCTTCGGGAACATTTCTTTGTTCTCCTGGACAGTCACCAACACTTGGGGAAAGATTCCTCAACAGCAGGTGATTTTGGAAGTTTTAAGTAAAAGTTTGTCAGACCTGGCTGTCAGGCTTTGAAGTCATTGTGTCTCTTTTTATTCCACTTAGCCTGGGAGGTAACAAGACTATGGAAGTGCTGTAGAACAGGGCCTAGCTTTATAGAAGAGACTTCATATTTATTCTCTGCCTGCTTGTAGAAGAAGCCTAGAAATACAATTGAATAGGTGGGGCAGTTGTAATTTGGAAATGTGGGATGTTATCAGGAAAACCAGGAATTATGTAGTTGTCACGATGCTTTCAGATAATCAACACCAATGTTCCCTCCCTGGGGTGAGGTAGGAGGTGGGATGGAGGCCTTAACTGTTGGGGGGAGGGGAGCTGACCCTAGAAGTGCATCTTATATTGTTACCGTATTTTGCCGTGTATAATGCACTCCAGTGTGTAATGTGCGCCCTTGTTTTTTAGCCCAAACTTTCAGGAAAAAGTCTTTTGTTTTAATGTTTTAATTCAATTATTTATCTATTTACATTTAGAAACAAAACTGATGACTGTATTCCAGGGCATTATTTTGCATACAGATATCATTATTGCTTTCTATAGATACCCTTTTGATGCATAAACATAAATGAAAGAATGAAAAACATGGATATAGACACAGGTTACTGCTACCCATGTATAACACGCATCCTTATTCTTCCCTCAAAAATTTGGGCTCAAAAGTGCACATTATACCCAGCAAAATACGGTAGTCTGGACACAGAGCCTCACCAGGCCAGCCGGGGTGACTCACAGAGAAAGCAGGAGTCATCAGTGTAGAAACAAATCCCTGTGTTGGGAACAGATAACACTGCCTGTGGATTCTATTTTGTGAAACAGTGGCGAGCTGCTACTTACTTACAATTGGCATGGTTATAAACTTTAAGTTAGAAAAATGTGATAGATACAAATAGAAAATGAAATTTCAAATTCTGTATAGAAAACCAGACTTACGGATGGCATCCATTTCAAGTATTGCTTGCTTGGCCTGAAAGAAAGAAAGAAAGTGCAGCTATAATTGCAATGACCTTTTCTTGAGGGGGTGTCTGCTTTAAATTACCAATTCTAATATGGGTCTTAGCCCACCAATAAGGAGTTTTTGAAAAGCTTTTAAATAAATTCTTTCTTTTAGGCATTAACACATAGTTCTGGGGATTCAAACAGAGAAACGCCCCCATGTGGGGAGAAGATGCTGCACAACAGAGGCACCAGAGCCACCAGGAAGGAGGGAGGGAGGGAGGGAGAGGGTGGAGGTGGGGGTGGAAGACAAAGGGAGGGAGAAGGAGGAAGAGAGAGAACAGGAGAGAAACAGGTTGGGGGAGGGGGCGGGGAGGGGCTCGGGTAGTGGTGGGAAGAGAGAGGGGAGAGAAGAAATAGAAAACATTTCACCAAACAGTTCCAGAACCTGGCTGATCATCAGTATCTGTTGGTCAGCTTATTATAAAACGCAGCTTCCTGCTACCCAACCCTGATCCACTGAGCTCAGCTCCCAACTGCTGAACTGAAAGCCCAGGGGATAGGGCCTGGGATCTGCACAACTGGTCTTCCCACCTCATTCAAAAAAGATTGCTGGGAGTTTTCTGTTTTCCTCCTTCCAAATGCTATGAGATTATCATGAGCTAACTCTCCTGGCCCCTTACAGCACCCTGGCACTTCCCATCTTGTGTATCTGCTCTAGAATCTCCCAGAAGGGGGACGGAGCTGCTGTGTGGGGAAAGGGCTCTGAAGGACTTGGTTTGTGATCCCACTCTGGCACTTGCTTGGTGGGTGCTCTCTTATCTCTGAACGTGCTTCCTCAGCCTGAAGATGGTCACAGGGCCCGCCTGCCAGAGCTGCTGCTGGAACCCAATGCTAGGCACTCGGCCCCACCCCAGGGAATGGGCCTGAGGACCTTGACTTTCACTTCCTCCACACACACACTTCTCCCCACCTCCACCTCAGGAGTTCCATGCTTTGAGGCTTTGAAAAATTGTTATTGTTGTCATGTTATTAATATTTCAGGGAATTTAAAAAGATAAAATAATTACCTAACTAACTGTCTGAGGATTAAAAAAAGAAAAAAATTAGGTTGGGTAGCCTTTCTTGCTTTTTAATATAATTTTCATTTTTCAAGGGTACTGTAACTGAATCTATAAACATTATGATAAAAATAACCCTAAAAGTTCTTTTACTTGTATTTTGCCACAATCTGTGACATCACAGTAAAAACATTTAGATTAAGTGGCAATCATTTTTTTAATGAATGGGGTAAAAAAGAAGACTTGATTCAGTCTCCATAAGTTGGAGAAAACACACTTTTGTTCTAACACTGATATTTTATCATCCATCCAGACTTTGAGATTACTAGTTGGAATTAATTTCAAACACAAATGTTAGTTCACTTTCTGTGAAGTGCATTTACAGAACCATGTGAATATATAAAAGCAAAAGTCTCTACCTTCACCTTCCTTCTCAGTTAATCTGGATGAGAGTTAGTTTATACACCATGAAAGTGAACAGCCTTACGACTATTTCCAAGAACCTTCTTGGCATCTATAAACTTGACTTTAAAGTGCTATTCCCACATTTTCCACCAGGGGTCAGCCAGGGACCATCATGAATTAAAGGACGGGAGGGGGTTGGGAGGAACTACACCAAGGAATTTCCAACAACTGTGTTAGCATTATCAGACTGGTGATGTGTTTTCTGATGTTAAAAAAATTCCCCATCATACATTTCCTTTATTTAATAGGAATGCACTTTGATAGTTTTAAGAAAGAAATTAAGAAACAGTCAAGAAAAGAAATGAAAATCCAAATGAATAATCTGTTTAAATAAACTAGAAAATTATTATAACCCCCAGTGGCTAAAGTATACGACATAAGTGTGTTTTCATCACCACTGGAAACAATGTGGTGAAGACCGGCTCTCTGGAGCCGGACAGACCTGGGCTGGAGGCTGGGCTTGGCCATGTACTACTAGCTGTGTAAACGGGGGCACTTTGCTTAAAGTCTCTGAGCCTCTGTTTTCACTTCTCCAAAGTGGAGAGGATAAGGCCTCTCTCAGCAGGTGTTCTGCGTAGGGTGAAACAAGAATATGAAGTACTGAGCACAGTGTAGGTGCATTCAAGGAGGTGTAGCTGACAGAGAATTAGATTCTAAAAGGATCGGGAAGTTGGCTAAAAAGTACAATTCTATGGTGGCCATTTTAACACATAAAGGAAAGACTGCCTGGAATACACACACCTAGCCAGCATGGGAGAAGGAGGACAGGCATGTCAGCTAGTCTTGCTTTGCCATGGCCTCTAATTGCCTGTGGTAGATCTGAATTTCCAGTAGACAGGTAAACATAGGTGGGGCATATCAAAGACACTGCACTACTCAGAAGGGCATTCCAAGGCTCAGGCCAGCAATCAGATGACTCACCGAGAAGAAAATGCAGTCACCCCTCTGCATGAGCTACCTGACATCTCAAACCACCTGACGGAATGAGACTCCTGCCTCAGACGAAGCACACACCCATGTGCACTCATTTCTGGGGCACAAAATCACTGCGGACCACCCCTGAGATGGCGCTGCAAATACTTTTCAAAATATACAGGGGGCAAAATAGACGCTCGGAGAAATCTCAGGTCTCCTGATTTTCCACCCAGTTCTACTCTCATGATCTCAGCCCACTCTCTGCCCCACTTCACTCCTCCCTGCCCCCGCATGGACCATTTCACCATCCACTCGGATAATCCACGCTCCGCCCTCACCCTGCTTCCTTGCCACATTCTCTCTCTAACCTTTTCCGCCACTCCAGAACAGCTCACACACTCACAGCTGCCCGCGGAACCCCGCTGTCACCCAGAGCTGCCCTACCTCAAAGGCAGGACTCTCAAGGTCCCTTCTCCACCTACTGACCTCAATACTTCCACTTCCCCACCTTTAACTTCTGCTGAACCAGTTCTCTGACTTTACAAGGCCACACTCCTTCCCCTGATGCCTATTTTCCTAGTAGGTTTCACTGTCTGCTCAGCCTGGAAATCCTGTTCAATTGCTGCCATAGGTGTTGATGGGCACCCTGCCTTCCCTGCCCTGTTAACCTGCCCTCACCAGCCCCCACCGTTGGGGAACCCACGTGCACCCTGCCTCCTCCACACTGGCTTCTGAGTTGCTGAGTGGATTTGAAAATGATCTCATCCCACTGGTTCACAGTGGTCAGCTTCAGCTGGGTCCTGGATGCCTTTCCCAGGTTACTGTGGTCGTCCCTACTGACTGGCTGGTCCATTTCTTCAGCGAGTGTCCTGGACCTTTCCACTCGCAACCCCATCTTTGCTTCCCTCATACAGCAGGTGACATTACCGCCGACGGCAGTGAGGTCAAACTCTTGATCTTCCCTCAAATCCACCTCAAAGCTTTGCTGTCCTCTCTCACCTTTCTTCTCTCTAAGCCTGGGTAAGATATTTCTGGCCCTGAAAATCTACCCCTAGACCCATGCTTTTGATCCCATCCGGCCACTCCCCCAGGGCCACATTCCAAGGAGCATCCCTCCTCTTATCCTTACTGTCTCCTGCTTCCCCACCGTCTTCCTCTCTGTTTACTCGTGACCCGTCATTCCTCACCTACAAAGTGTCTTGCTTTGATCTTATCTTTCCTCACACTGCCCCCTTCTGTCTTCACTGAACTCTGTTTAAAATAGGTAAGCCTACACTCAGTCCGTTCCTTCTTCTGCCTTTTCTCTTCAACCCGCTACCATCTCTCCCTTGTCCCTTCGTGGACAAATCCGAGGGCTACTTTTCTGTTTGCATCTGTTTTGACCTCTGCAGCATCAGAAAACCTTTCTCCTTGGTTTTCTCACTGCCTCACTGCTGCTCTTCTTTTGGATGTTCTTCAAATCCCCCACCACGCTGCAGCTCACTTAGATGTTGGGATGCCCAAGGGTTCTTCTTTAGACATTTTGCCGGGCCCTCCCAGCAACTCTCAAGTAGTCTGGGTAGAGAGAGCCTCCAGATCCACAGCTTCCAAGACCTGAATTTCCACCTGGAGCAGACCCACCCTTGTGCATGCATCAGCGCTCTGCCCTCTTGCTCCCATCCAACCGGTTCCTCCCCTTTGCTGCCTATTTTGGGACTTACAACACCATCCTCTTGGCCCAGCTCCTGAGTCATCCTTGACTTTGATTTCTCCCTCTCCTCATGCACTTAGTGTGGGTAAAATCCTGTTTCCTCTGCCTCTGTGACGGGTTTTGCATCTGCTCCCCCTTGTGTGCTGTGGCTCCCTGGCCGTGTCCCTCATTTCTTTCTAGGCTATTGTGGTGGCTTGTTAATTCCGCTCCTGTCTCCAGTCTCACTCCTCCCATTCACTGTCATACTGTCCCCAAAGTCACGCTCTCAGAGCACGGGGCAAGCCGTGCCATGCCCTCCCTCCAAAGCCTTCAGTGGCTCCCACCGCCAGTACGATCCAGACCCCTAGGCATGTGGGGCCAAAGCCCCTCACAGCCCGGCTGACTGGCTCCGCTTCTTCGGCCTCCCCTCTAGCTCCCTCTCCTGGGGACTCAGCCCTTCCATCTTGGTTTTGTTCACGCTGTTCCTTTGGCTTGATTTACCTCTTCCATTTCCTCCACTTAATAAAAATATTCCTCGTCCTTCAAAGTACTGCAAAGCATTTTCCTTCCTCTCCCCACTCAACTGAAATTGAATACTTTACCCTCCCTGAACACTTGGCTTATACCTTTATGAATTCATCGTGTTTACCAGACAGTGAAATGATACAGGGCCAGCTCCCTCGCCTGCATGTCCCCTCCTGGCGGAGTCCCCGCCTGGCTTCCTGCACTCCGAGCCAGCTCTGTGCACCATCCGCGCCCCGTGCACCTTTGAATAGTTCTCACAGCTTTTGATTTTCCACTCGTTCTCTAGAAATTTACTTGTAGTCTTTTCCTTATTTTTCCTTCTTTCAAGTCCCCAAGAAAAAACACAATTTAAAAAACAAAAACCTCTCTGCAGCGTCTCCCTACATGTGAATCCTCTCAGTGTAAATGGCTGGTTTAGTTGGTGCTGGCAGGCCCTCCCTCCCTCTCCCTTTCCTCCAGGTTGACGTTGGGCCTTTACTTCTGCCCGGCTGCCTCCCTAGGGCCTGAATTTCCTGGCTCGTCACGGTGTGTGGGCCCTACGGTCTTACCTTCGCTGGGATCTTGGCCGCGTGATTCTCTAGGATCAGCCTCTTCAAGTGCAGAACCCACAGGCGCTTGTCCTGCTGCGATTTCGCCTACAGAAAGGAGATTCGGACAGTCAGACCCGTCCCGCCTCTGCCACCGCCGAGACTCCCACGCTCCTTTAAGCCTCTGATGGGACGGAAAACACACCATGTGGCCAGAAAGCTCTAGAAAGGCTGCCTGGTGCTGGGTGCTCCCCCTCGCGGAGAGCGGGCCTTGCAGGGAGGTGGGGCCTGGCTCTTACCTGAACTGTGTGCTGCAGCTTGGGGTTCTTGTAGTGGAAGACGCTGAAGCTGAGCGGCTCCTTGGGGATCACCTCCACAAGCATGAGGTTGCCACACTGCGCGGAGAGCAAGACAGGGTGAGCTCGCTTGGAGAGGATGCAACAGGCCCCCGAAGTCCCTGCCCGTGACCGCCATGCACACCTACCAGGATGTGAGCTTTGTATGTAAACGTGTCGTCTCTCTTCTTTGTGATGAGAAGCAGCTTGTCGAAGAGGAAGAGGGTCCGCTCATTCTTGGCCCGCTGGAGGCGGAAGGTTCCTTCGAGCACCAGCTCCCCGTAGCTGGTCAGGTCGGGCCCCTTCCAGTTAGTGAGCAAACTCTGTATCTCCTGAAAAAAAACGAGTGTTTCATGCAATGGCACAGGGGGTGGGAGGCAGGGTAGAGAGAACACAGCGGCCCACGCCTCGAGCCTCAAGAATGGTGTCTGAATACCTGCGACAGGGTCCAGCGGATCTACATGGCGTCTAATGGTCCATGATCCATGCCATCCATCTACATTTCTGAGTAGTGTCATTTAGAGTTAACAGAAATGAATCGCGCTGTTAGTTGATAAGATGCCAATTACTTATTTCCATTCCTAGATAATCCCTCTCCTATAGCTGGCTGCGTAAAGAGGCCATTGGTATGTGACCTTCTCAGTAGGCATCTTGCCCTTGACTTTCTCACCCCCCAACCTCTGGACAAAATCCTTCAGAGCTATTGACCTGGATAACTTCTTCCAGAAACTGAAGTCCACACCATATATCAGTAACTCAAAACGAAAGCCTGTGGAAAATCATACAAGACACCACATCATCTCAGAAATTTCCTGATAGTAATCCATTTATTTAGGGAAAGGAAATGAACATTTCTTCACCACTATGTTTTGAATGGAACCTGATAAATACAAATTGATAACATGACTTTGAAGTTCCTTTGGGATTTACTACAGATCCATATCAATATTTTTTAAGGAAGCTGAATTTATTACTTTTAAAAATGAAAATGTTCACAAACAGAATCTAATTAAGCAGCACCCAAGACAAACAGATGAAACTTCTTTGGTGGAAAGTGGACATGGATAGGAACAGAGGTGAGTCTGAACCAGAGGCTGATTTAGCAGCATCTTCAGAACGTCGAACAGATTCATAAGGCATGAAAATCCAGTCCTTTAGCCGTTTTTGGAAATGCAATAGACATTATGTCTGACATTATGTCCGCAAAACATTTGAATGATGGAGCTTTAAACCCTTTTTACTGCTACAAAAAACAGACATGACTGGAAAGATGAGAATATCACTTTCCTTTGATTTTTGATAGTCAATTGCATCATACCACACTCTGGCTGCCTATCAATGAAACCTAGAATTTTCTTCTCAACTATGGACCAAATAATGTATCTTTTTATTCCTGAGTCAGGCAGAGGTGTTCTGAAGAACTTGATCATCTGGGCTTTTATGTCTCACTCCAGGGACACCCAGGAGCCTGGCACTCCCTCTGGGCCCACATGTCCTTTTGTTTTTAAATAAAATAGCTTTTGAGATGCCCAGGACATGGCCACTGACTCAGCATCTATCAAAAGTTTTCAGGGACTTAGGGCTTAAAATGTTGGTTCTGAGAGGAGCCTTAGCAAGCCCTCATCTGTCTTATTTTAAAAATGAGGACTCTAAAATGAAATGGTGGGACTCATCCCAAATCAAACTGCAAAGGACCTGGCTCCAGACTTAGCTCTCCTCTCTCTGAGTCCCCTGTCCGAATACCACACGTATATGACCTTGTGACTTTCCATGAACTAGTGACAGAAGAATAGAAGTTAAAAAAACAACAAGGTTTTAAACAGCTTAGAGAAAGTTGCTCTCAACAAGAATTACTTCTTTGTGCCCTGGCTGGTGTGGCTCAATGGACTGAGTGCTGGCCTGCGAACCAAAGGGTCACTGGTTTGATTCCCAGTCAGGGCACATGCCTGGGTTGCGGGCCAGGTCCTCAGTGCGGGGCGTGTGAGAGGCAACCACACATTGATATTTCTCTCCCCTCTTTCTCCCACCCTCCCCTCTGTCTAAAAATAAATAAATAAAATATTTAACAAAAAAAGAATCACTTCTTTGTATTTAATATAAGGCCTCAGGAGACTCACAATTTTAACTTGGGTCATTGAAGGGGTTACGAGAAAGTAGTTACTTTAAAAGTTACCATGGGGCTTTGTCTTAAATACCATATTAAACGACACTGGCATTATTGGTGTCCTGATCTTTCTTCAGGACTCTGACGAAGACCAGGAATGATGTGCAATATGGAGCAACTTTAATATTTGGTTCAGGAAATGGTTAAGAAGTCGGTGCA